>LNAR01000416.1:0-48411 GCA_001630585.1 Pseudogymnoascus sp. BL549 | reverse complement strand
CCGGGAGGGGGACGTACGAAGATGGAGGTTGCGAGGAGGAGGACGGAGGCGAGGGAGAGGCGGAGGAGTGTAGGCTCGAATGCCATGGTGAGAGGTGATGGGTTGAACTTGGGGAGCTTCTATGAGAGTCGCGATATCATATTGTGGTATGGGTCAGGCGTATTGGCCACGTCGCGTCTGATGTTGAGCTGTGGTGGATTGAGCAGCTGTACTTTTATGTGTTTGCGTTTGTGAGCTTGGATATAAGCTTCATGCGCACAATGCCTCGTGCTTGGCGTCAAATATCCAAATTTCTCTGGCTTTTGTTGACTTGTGATAGCTGCTCGAGGTTTACTGCTATGTTACAGGTACAGCTCCAGTACGTCAGCGGAACAGCTCCGCGTGGCCCCTGCCGCATTAGTGGAGGGACCACCCTGCCAGACACCGCTTGATCTCCAAGTTAAGCCTCACGTCAAGCCTCGCCACAATCCACAACATCGAAACTGTCTCGGTCTGCAGACTTGACTCCGACTGCAGATCTTTCGTATATATATCACATCGCACCACATATTATTCCCTCGCAACAATATTCGCCTCCCATGCCAGCTAGATGAACTCGATTGCCACCGACTTTCTGAGCAACCTGTTGGCAAGCCGGGGATTCGGTATCTGGGGACAAGATAGCGGGGTAGTTACGGATGAACATGGGAAGATATTCGTGGATGAACGGATCTCTGTGATGGGAGAAACCGCACAGGAAGAAGAAAGAACTGAGGGGGGCGGGGAGGGCCAAGGAGAGCAAGTGGCAGGTGGTGTAACACAGAGTCCAGAATGCGTACGCGAAGATGAGGGCACTGGAGAAGCGTCAACAAGACATTCTTCTAGATCCAGGTCACCTATTGGAGAAGAAAGACCAGAGGAAGCTGTACAACCACAGGGCGGCCTCGAAAGCGGCTCAATTCCAGACGGGTCAAGTGAGGCGCCGCCTCAGACACCCATGACCGGAGAAGGCACTTCCAACAACCCCGAATCCGGAACACCAAACAGAGCCCGCGGCTTCTCAACCCCGCCTATAAACTATGCAGCTTCACAGGCTGAAGGCTCTGCACAGGCGGACCCTACTACCCCGACAGGGGCGGCCAGTGACCAGTCGCCGAGCGCGTTGCCGTTGCCCGAAGATGATGGAATGCGCGCACTACGAGAAAGGGTCCTTCACATACAAATAAAAGATATTCCCACGGATGAGAAGGCCAGATTGATGCATGAGCTCTTGACGGAAGGGTATACCAAGTCTCAAGTCGGCCAAGAGACGAAGTCGTCTACAGTCCCGCCTTCGCCAGCTACGATAGTGAGCAGTCAGGAACGGCCAACGACCCCAACATCGATAAGTTCTTTTAACTTTTGGCCCGGAAAGGACAGTTCCCCTGAAAAGGGAGATACTGTTACATTCCATCTGTCACAGGACGACCTTAAACCAACATACGCGCCTCTTCCCCCCCCAGTCGAGGGAGTCTCTGATGGAAGTGACGATGTAGAGCAGACGCAGGTATTTGGTTGTCAGCATTACAAGCGGAATGTCAAGCTTCAATGCTTCACGTGCAATAAATGGTATACGTGTAGGTTATGCCATGACGCGGCCGAAGACCACACGCTACCACGGAGGGAAACGAAGAATATGCTTTGCATGATCTGTGGCACTGCCCAGCGAGCAGCTGAAATATGCACTCACTGTACTGGCCGCGCTGCGAACTACTACTGTGACATTTGCCATCTTTGGGAGGACGATCCGAACAGGAGTATTTATCACTGTAATGACTGCGGGATATGTAGAGTTGGCGCGGGGCTCGGGAAGGACTTCTTCCATTGCAAGGTAAGCTATCATTATCCCACCCGCATTCCAGAGTCTAACATAGTTTGCAGACCTGTGGCCTCTGCATGAACATCTCAATGGAAATGGCCCATAAATGCATTGAGCGGTCCAGCGATTGCGACTGCCCCATCTGCCACGAGTATATGTTCACATCTCCGCAAACTGTGGTTTTCATGAGATGCGGACATACCATCCACAAGCACTGCTACCATGCACACCTGGAGACTTCGTACAAGTGCCCGATCTGCCAGCAGACTATCGTGAATATGGAGACCCAATTCCGAACCCTTGATAGGGCCATCGAAGTGCAGCCTATGCCAGAGCAGTTCCAGGACACGAGAGCTATGATCACCTGCAATGACTGCAGGGCGAAGAGCGCGGTGCCCTATCATTGGCTAGGGCTCAAGTGCGCAGTCTGTGATAGCTACAATACGATACAGCTGAATATTATCAATGATGACGTATTGGCGCAGCCTACGGATGCAGCAGGACAGGGGGATGGTGCTGCAGAGGGTGCGGCAGGGGAGATGGCTATACCAGTGCCGAGATCGAGAAGGCACTCATTGCATGCTGATCAGACCCTGGCTCCGAGAGATTATAGTTCTGGGCTCGCTCCGCATGTCCCATCGAGGATTGGCAGGTCGGTGTCGCCTGTGCGAGGGAGCTACTTCACCCAGCCAGAACCCGCAACCCCTGTCGCAGATGACGCTGAGGTATGGGATGATGAAGACACGGATTTTTGGGGACGCACGCCTGAGGATTTGGCTGTGGACGGCGACGAGGAAGAGGAAGAGGAAGAAGAGGAAGACAGCGATGATGAGTTGAACCTGTCCCTGGAGGAGGGCGATGATGATGATGATGATGATATTGATACGATGGAGTTATTTGGGCATCGCTAGCGGGAAGCTACAAGCATGGTTGGTTTCGGAGTTACGATCCGTGTAGAGTCTTTGGAATGAATATGGCTAGACCATTGGGTAGAGGCTGCGGAGGGCGCATGAGGAACGAGATTGAAAGGGACTATTTGATTCTCGTCTGAACAGGACCGCATGTAGCAATATAATGAGCGGCAGCAGAAATATCAAATTAACCATATCACTACACACATGGAACATGGTTTCCCGTCTTTGAAGAGAGTGTCATTTGTCATCACTATCGTCTATCCATCACCTTCGAACTTGACAGCCCATAAAAACGCCCCTGTATGCATGGTATCATCCCAGTTGCCCGAACTCCTCTCACAAGCCTCAATTCCAAAGCTGTGATCCCATCCCCGTTCTTATCTCTGAGCCTGGTCGAACTCCCTGTTCCCATCCTCTGCCTCTCTTCTCAGCTCCTTGATAACAGTCTAGATCCAGTCAGTATCGTTCCCACCACCACACACGCCGCGTAGAACTCACAGCCAATGCCTCGGGGTTAACTCCATTCTCCACCATGCTGATACATAGACTTAGAGTGTGCCGGTCAAGATTCGTGTTCTGCCCATGTTAGTGTTTACTTCGCGGCGGGGGAAATCAATAGTCGCGTACGAGTAGCGTCGCGATTTCGTCGAGAATGTCAACGACCTCGCGCGCGGCATGGCGCTTCTCCACAAGCGGTGAGTCAGCTGGCGGCATCTTGTCTCGGCGTGTGGTGCAGGGCGCTCTCTTTTCGGTTTGGTAGATGGCGTTGTTGATACGGATTGGGGAGGTGGTTGTGGTGTTGCCCAGGCGCGATCGACGAGGCTATGCACTTGTGTTTGGCAAGGCTGAAGCAGTGGGTGGGGATTGGTGAGTTCGGAACAATACCTGCAGTGATGACTTCATTCGATTTCTCAGATGCTAAATTTGATGATCAAGCATCAATAGGTTCCGCTCTATAAGTGTAGGCTAATTTCCGTTTATTTATTTTCCTATTTCCTATTTCCTATTTCCCATTCCACGGCTCACACTCTCACCTCATCTCACAAGCCTCTCTCATACTTGACCATGTCCGAAAGCCACGATATCAAAGTGCCTTCCCTCGAAGACGTAGTTCTTCGTGGCGGCTGCCGCTGTGGAAACATAACATACACCTCCACCACTCTCCCCGCCCACATGAGCCACTGCCACTGCCTGGCGTGCCGTCAAGCCTCAGGCTCTCCGTTCCAAACATTCGCCTCCTTCCCCGCCGAATCCATCACCTGGACCACACATACCTCACGTGGCTTGAGCATCGGTAACTCATCTGATGAGTCCGGGCTTAGCGACTACCAAGCCAATTCATGGGCGAAACGGAGCTTCTGCGGGAATTGTGGGAGTCCGGTGAGGCTTCATTCTTTAGTAAGGCCTGAGTATGCGAGCATCGTGGTGGGGAGCATTGATGAGAAGAGCGTGAAGGGGAAGCTGATGAAGCCGACGGAGCATATTTTCTTGGAGGAGAAAGCGGGGTGGTATGATTTGCCAGAGGATGGTTTGGGAAGGTTTCAGAGGTTTAATAATGCGGAGTCCGATAAGAGGATTAACGCGTGGGTGAAGGAGCATGAGGATGAGGGGAGCAAGGAGAAGGCAGCGTAGTATACTCGTCGAGTCCAGCTTTCATGTAAATAGGAGCCTAGGGGCAACGTAAATCTTTTTCACATGAATATATAACAGTTTCAGAACAAGTAATACATTCATTCCATCATTCATTTCCAAGGCAATCCCTCTATTTTAGCCCCAAACTCCACAATGCTGTCCACTATACACCCAGCAAGCTCAGTTTCTTAAATTCTCCAATAACCGGAGCCACCTTCGCCCGCTGGCTGGCCTCCATGCTCTCTGCCAATACTGCATCGCCTCCAATGGGCCTGTACCCATTCTCATCCACCTCGCCCTCTTCCACTTCCTTGGCCACATCCGCCTGGCCATATACCTCTTTCACGGCATCCTTGCACATCTGCACGACTTCCGCACCCAGTGCCTCAACAGCCAAGGCACCTTCACGCATACCCCTGCGTACAAGGCCTTCAACAAGTCGTTGGATTTCCTCTCTGGTAGACTCGGCTCGTTCAATCAAGCGGCCGACGGAAGCAACAAGGTACTCTTCCTCATATACGGACCCCTTCTTGCCACGAGCGCGCTTGCGCTCTTCTCTACGCCTGTTCTTAGACGTCACCCTTGATGCACCGGTAGCCGCTGTCCCGAGAGACTGTCGGCCGGTGTATCTCGTGAAGAGAGAAGCGGAGGTCGACACACCCGAAGCTGCGACAGAAATATCATCAGGGATGTCGGCATCACCCTTGGAGGCTTCTCCTTCGTAGAACGCCAGTGGGTCCGCAAGTGCTCGCTCACGTAGTTCTCTGATACGTGGAACTTGTGCATTAAGCTGGCCCTTGCATTCCGCCAGTAATTCGGTGGTGACACCAAGAGCGTCTGTGAGGCCTGTATCAATCACTCCGTTCGGTTCCAAGAGCTCTGGACATGGCCGGATCGGGGATGTAGCGAGTTCAAAGGCGGCAGCAAAGTAGCTTCCCTTGCAGAAGAGACGAGCTGCGGTGATTGGCGAGCCCAGGTACGTGGCGTGGATCGTGGCGGCGTCGAAGTAGCTCTTGATTTCAGCCAAAGAGTCCGCGAGGGACTCGGCAAGGGATGATAATGCTGACGGAGAGGGCGATGTCATTGTAAGGCAGAAGAGGGCCTCGCGCCAGTGCAATGGTGATGCGCGATGGTAACAGTTGCTCGCCTCAGCATACATACGTAGAGACTCGTACGCCAGGGCCGCGGCGTGGTATTGAGATTTCGCCTCTAAATGCACAGCATAGAGATGTGTTATTTCCGACAGCCTTGCTGGGACGTAGCGATACAGTGTAAGTGCTGATTTGTACAGGGCGTGCTTCACTATGTAGGCATCTATCTCCGCGGTTTCGTCTGCTGGAGACGAGTCACGCAGAGATGTGAGAGCCTTTGCATGGCGACCAAGATGGTCATCAATCGAAAACTGTCTCCTTAGAACAGGCATCTCCTGCAGCTTTTGAAGAAAAGGCAAGTACTCCCTGGGGTCCTTCTGAGACTGTTGCGCCACCAATAATGCAAGATCCAGGTTGTAAAGACCAAGGGCATGCTCATATAGCTTGTTAACGTCAGCAAGGAAGCAAATATGCTCGACTGCTTTATCAGCCATGGATTGATCGGTAGACATAAGTAAGGCCACAACCTTTAGACCATCGTCTAGAGCAGGCGGCGATTTGCATAAGTGTGCTGTGATAATGTTCTTGAGGTTGGTTGACTGGCGGTGTGAGAGTATCGAAAGCATAGCGTCACAGACACGGTTTACTTTCGACAAAGTAGTCGATGTAGGCGCAGCCACAAGCAATCCGTTGGCGTCAGGGAGAGCTCCTGGCGACTTCAGTACCCGTGTGTCTTTATACAAGGTCTGAGTGACGTCTTCTTCTCTCAGTGACGATAAGAAAAGGTCGATGTAGGTAATTTTCTTCACCTGATCGACGAATAGCCCGACATTTGCGAGGAACTGCTCCGGCTGGTAATCGTACAGCAGGTTCATATCCACTCTTTGTGTCCTGCAATGGAGGAAGGCTCTCTTGTAGTTCTTCTCCGCAATTAGCTTTCGGATTCCGGCAAGGACCATAGCCCGAGGCCAGACTGTCTCCAAGTTTCCTCGAGGCATTTGCAAAACCAAGCTGAGCGACGTTGGCATAGCTGTCACAAGTCGAGACCCGCGCTCGAGGGCTCGGCATCTCTCATCCTTCTCCGGGTCGTCATTTGGAACCTCCAGTTCTTGGACATCCGTAATATGCACAAATTTAAGCATGTGGGTTGTTGTGGTGAAAATTAGGTGTAGTGGGGTCGTAAGGAAAGATGTGCAGTTCTTTGCAAGGCATCTGGAGTTGGCATAGAGATGGCCGTTAGGGGACAGCCCAAAAGCAATAACATCCTCTCCGTGCTTAATAATCTCGACCCAGGGTAGAAATGCCGGGAGCTTGCAGTGGTTGAGAGACACTTCAGAAGCATCGGCGCTGTGGACATCTCCAGATGAGCCTTGAATGAATGCGTGATCCTTGCCATCCTGCTCAAAGCTCGAAAGGCTGATGGCTGATTCATGGCTTTGCGGCTTTGTTTCCACCATACGCCCAGACTCGCTGTCAAAGCCATGGCAGCTAATGCTTGATGTGCCGTCCTGGACACTACGTCTTAAGACGAGAACATTTCCACTCTCATCAAAGCTAGCATGGAGATAACTGCTTTCTGAATCTTTCTCGAAAGTGAATCTGCCGTTGAGAGTAGGAACTGACGATGTGGTTCCTGAAACCACCCAATCATAAACCTCGAGGCCATTCTGGTGTAACACGGCAATGCGCGAGGTCTCGGCATTAAAGGCAACATCGATCGTGTTCTCTTTGATAAGTAGCTCATGGTGAGCCATTGGGGGAGGAACATTGGCCGATTTGAGCGGTGTGAGCTTGACATTCTTGCCATCAATAACTGCAACAGCGCCGTAATCGTGTGGTGGCATCGTAGAGCTTCTCGCAACGGTGAAAATATACTCTATAATGTTGATACCGTCGGCATGGGCAACAATCATCCGTAGTACCTTCTCCTGGTGCCAGACCAATGAGTTTGCAAACGTCGTCTTGGTGGCAATCTCCTGCTTTAGGTACCAGTGGTAGTTTCCCATCGTCCAAAATTGCACTCTATCTTCGAATATAACTGCAAGAACAGAAGAATCGTTGTTCCACGCCAAGGAGATGTTCTTTCCAAATGTCCCCATCTCTTCGGGCGTCAGTCTCAGGCTGAATTGCCCGTGCCTCAGACCATTTCGCTCAAAGAAAACGACGTCGATGCGGTCACTAAATCGTTGGACACCAGCCATCAGGTTCCCTGCTGGCCTCCAACTCAAGGCACCTTCGAGGTTATCAACGGGCTCACTGACACTGTCAAGCACACCCTCTCTCGAGTAGACACGAATGAGACGCCGTAGGCCCTCTTGGACTGTAGAGATAGCAACGTATGCGCCGTCTCCCCTCCAGCTAATTGTAGCTTCTTTCCTGTCGTTTGGACTCAACAGGCCTTCGTCAACCTTCTCAGGCATTGTCGGGTCACGCAGAGCATTCGCGCCTCGCCCCTTAAATTGGGTCTCCTTCTTTCCCCAGCCGACATTGACATGGTTGCTGGCATTTTGGTCCTCTGCGGTCATCGTCACATCCATAATGCCTTCAAAGCTGCGGCTCATGAAGACAACGGTGTCAGCTTTCGTTGTGATAGCCAGGAGCTCCTCATCAGGTGACCACCTCGCCGCGGTGATGCCTGCATCGACTGAGCCAACAATCTCAATGCGGTCTTCTCCTGGCATTGGCTCCTCTCTGACAACCACAATATCGCCGCCAGCTAAGACGAGACATGCTGTCTGGGAATCGCCAAAGTAATATAATGACAGAATCTCATCACACGTCAGGTCAGGGTTTGGGCATGGCGCGTCCCATGAGGTGATGACAGTATGTTCACTGGAGATATCGTCAGTAAGCCAATTCCAATATGCCAAGTACGTGCCTTGTGGTAGCTCACCTTTTGCTGCCCTTCTTGTTTACTCTCACCAGCTCGACAAGGGTATCATGTTCGCTAGGCCCATATGCCACAATCGCGCTGTCCGAACTTGTGTCCCACGCCGTCGCCGTAATGCTCCTCACAGAAAACTCATCAGGACTCTTCCAAGTCTCATACTTGATATTCCTTAGATTGCGCATCTTCGCAAACCTCACGTGTTACACGGAGGATCCAGGGTGTAGAGTGGCAATATCAAACTTTTTGACAAGGCTATCGTTTATCGTTTATCGCCTATCGTCAATTTTCAGGGACGTGGGTAGAATGTCGACAAATTTATGGCCTGCATTTTAAGGCTGTAACATTTTTACCAACGATCGTAGAAGATATAAACAAATGCTGTTAATCGCTCTTAATTAAACGGGATTGTAATTACATTACTGCCATTCACTGGACTGGTCATTTGGAAGCCAAATAAATAAGGTATCTCCTCTTGGCCATACTTTCAACACCAGTTCATGCCACTCACGTGCAACATCGGCAATAAATTGTCTACGTTTCACCCTGCATTATCGGAAGCGAAGCCTGCTTCCCCAGGTTCTACCAAGGTTCCCAATCGCGGTATCGTCCGATAACTCGACGTCAACTCTACCCCCCCTTCGCTTTATAAAGCTCACAGATTCCCCCGAACTTGGCTACAAATCAACAGTGCAACCGCCAATATGGATGAGGCATATAATCAGCACTCCCCGCACATTCGTCGTCACAACCGCTCCTCGACGTCACTCAACGCCCTGTCTCTCGCACCCCTTACTTCCCGCTTCCCCATCGAAGATGCGGATGAAGCTCAGGTTCCACAACGCCCACGTCCCGAACACCGCCTCTCTTACCTAGAAAGCCCCTCTGTCCCACCGTCTCCTGGCATTCTATCCAGCTCCCGCTCCCCATCACGCACCAGAATTCGACGCCCTCAAAGCTCATCTGGCATTCCAAAGTCCAAGTCGAGCACGCAACTCCACAAAGACGTTACCTCCGCTCTCTCCAAACCGCAGCTCCATAAGAGCGGTGCTGTTACCCCTGGGCCGCGCCCTACCCACGGAAACAAGCACCGTTCTGTTGCGTCAGAAGACTTCGCCCTCGGGTTCTTCAATCGCAGGAAACCCGACGACGATGACTGGCTACTCCGAACTGGCTCCCTGATCACCTCGGCCTCACGCGAGTCGAAGGGCCAGGCATGGCTCGTATCCCGCGCCAGCTCTACCTCCCTAGCTGGCCTCGACAATGACGAAGACTCCGAAGATGACCCTGTCGCCGAATATGGCTTCGTCCGCTCGCGCCGTGCAAGCGGAGACGCCGATGACGAGCTATCCCCCGTCACGACACGGTCCTTCGCCGCACACAGCCGCAGCGCTTCGCGCTTTGCCTCCCGCATACAGAGTCGCGCTCAGTCGCGTGTACAATCCCGTCGAGGTAGTAGGTCAGGGTTGGTTCTCACCCCCCTACAAGCCCAGGAGATGGACAGCTATTTCCAGATCGGTGGCATGGACATGGCGAAACCGGATTTTGTCGATGTCGATGAGGATACTGATGCAGAGCCTGCACAAGCACGCCATGACGAGATGCTCATGAGGCGGCTTGCGAAGACGGGGACGCTGGGTCTGGGGACGTGGGTGGAGCGGCTGATGGGGTGGAGCCTTTTTGCGGTGGAAGAGGATGGAGAGGAGACGGATGGGGAAGGGGAAGCGGGCGAGACGGAGACTACTGATACGGATGGAGAGGGGTACGGGAGAAGCAGGAAGGAGCGAGAAAGGCAGCAGTGGAGGGAGATGCTCGAGAAGGAGGCAAAAGAACAAGGGGTTGTGTTGCCTCCACCGCCGGAGGGGTCTGAAGAAGGAGGGTGGGGAGACGCAGCGTGGTTACTGAGTGTTGCAACGAAAGTGCTTTTATGAGCGTGTATTGAATTGCTAATAATAATATTAATGAAAGGTTGCTTCAGCTGTTTTAATGGCATATGAGTTCATCCGTGTAGCTCATGGACGCTCAAAACTGCAATATTTGGGAATGCACATTCGCTATTCCCTTTTCCAGTTTCCCAGCCAGTTCAGCAATCCTGTCCTGAATTCAGCCACGCCATTTTCAGTGCCAGTTCTCATATCAGGTTCGCGACCCTTTCCAAAATTCAGCCTGTTGCTCGAAACGCCGTCGCTGCAATAACTTGGTATTATAATGACGCAAAAAAGAAATCCCTCGTCCTGCAATATATAACCATGCGGCGGATAAGTCTGCTGGGTGTATCTCAGTCGTCGGTCAGGTCAATAGGAGCCTCCATCGTCGTCTTCCTCTGCTTTGCCGTCGGTGCATCGCCTGTTAGGTCCACAACATCTGAATCGCGACGCTCTCTTTTGACTATCCTCTCTGGTTTGATCCCTGGCTCGGGTTTTGGATCCTAATGGAGGTTAGTCTCTTTCAATAAACCGACTTTCTGTATATTTGTTACCTGTTGCCGTCGGAAAGCCTCTCGGGCCAAACGCTCTCTTTCTGCTGCTGGAAGGACAGAAAAGGGGTCTGGCGATGGAGATCTTGGAATGATCAACAGTTTGCGGAGAGCGTCTATACCAATATCAGGCTTCTGTTGTCTGATTCTTTTATTGCTGGCCTCTTACCTTTAGAACGGTATCGAAATATAAAGCGAGCCAAGGGCTCATCCGCTCCGTCAATACTCGTATGCTCAGACGTTGTATGTAACAGAGCCGCCTTTGCTGGGCCAAAGCTACACGAATGACTTGTCAGCATCGAAAAAAACCATGCTCCAGGACTTAGACGTACGAAGTACCATGTGAGAGAGCGCGGCCTTTAACAGCCTTCTCGGAAATCGTAGTCGCAAGGCCCTTTGGCGTAATATATGCATTCGGAATGTTCTTTCCTATTTTGACGCGAAAAACGTTGACAATTATCTCCCCTAACTTCGTCGCATCCTTCATGTTGATGTCAGTGTTCCTGATACCCGTTGCCTCAACTATTTATTTATTAGCACTATCCTTCTCCAAGGGAGATCTATAAACTAACCAATGTTAATGGCAGCAAATTTGAAAGGAGTGATGGTCCCAATTCCAGCTGCGTCCACTCCAGGGATCCCGTCAAGCGGTGAGTTCCATGGGCGGGTGTCTGATCTCCCAAATGGCATGAAACGGCCCGCATTCCATTTTCCGTCGACCTTTGCTCTAAAAAGAAGATCGTCTTTCGTTCGTCTATGTCCCTCAAAGATTGGGAGGACAGAAAGATTTACAACAAACTCAGTGTCGGAGATTGCTTCAATGTACCTCACCACCGTCTTCGATGCCAAGGGCCCACCGACTTCTTCGCTGCGGTCTTCATACTCCTTTACTGGTTTTCCATCGATCCAAATAGAAACCTCGACTCCAGGAACTGCGTCAATAACAGCCATGATAAGACTGCGTGTCGTGCTAAGACGGTAAGGGCTCTAAATGTTATGAGAATGAGGATAAGAATCGATTGTGTGACCCAGACGATAAATGGAAGCACAATGCGTGATAACTATAGTGCAGTAGCGTAAGAAAGTAAACTCACGTTGCTTGACGTTCACCTCGCTGGTGAATTTGGGTGTGAAGGCAGAATCCCGAAGTGCGTGCTGTTGTGACGAACAAGGCTGGGTGAGAGTCACGGTTGTTTGCTGTAAGATTTGTTCGTGTTTGGTCGAAATCAGCCACACACACATACCCTCAGCGCGAGGCTGAAGCCTTCCAGGTTACGCGGGATGAGATAAAAGACTCCGTCTGAAGCCCTTCCTTCATCTATATTCCAAAGAGAAGACTGAAGTTTCCAGGTCATCGCCGCCCTGGCATAAACTATGGCGCCCAGCAAATCAGAAACAGCGACTATCAAAATAGCAAACATTCACTTTAGATATGCCTCTTAATTACTACAGTCTCTTGCTTGAAAGTATGTAACAGACAAAACCTTGAAACTCTCAGCTCTGTTTAAATTGTCAAGGCATGCCACACGCAATATGCCCTTCTCCTCCAAATCAGCAGGCAAACAGAGCATTAGCATCTGCCTACCAAGGCGGATTTTTCTAAAATGTGATCTCAATCAAAGTTTCTTAGTTCAGGATCGGGACTGTTATTTGCACTTATTATTTGAGATGATCTAAAGCTAGCTTCATTTCAGCCTTTGCAACCTGATACTGTTAGTCCTCCAGTAGCTTGCCAGAATGTATCTCAAAATGGTCATATCCCCCGATCCTGTGAACCCCTGCCTCCGACTGCATTGCTTCAATCCCAACTCCAAATTCATAATCCGAACTTACTCGCATATCCATCCCCGTCAATCTCCCAACTTATCTGCGTCCATATCTGCACTCACAAGCAGAGTATTCCCTTGGTGAATATGATCTCTTCCATCACTTTTATCAGACTTTATTTCTTAGTCATCGCAGAGATCGACTCTCTCCTTTGGAGCCTTCGGTTCCCATATCTCTACTTCTTCTTCTCCAGTGAGGTCTATTGTGAGCATTTCATCGTCTTTGGTGAATTTTCTCGGTCCCCCGTCATTTACACCGGCCTCCTTCTTGATTTTGATATTATTGGATAGCTATTTGGTATCAGTTCGTCTCAACGATATTGTGATGCAGATTACTCACTTCCTCTTCGGCCAAGTGTTCGCGCACGGCTCGGAGCTCCTCATCAGTGAAACGGCGCAAAATATCCGAGCCTTGAACCCTTGGGATGATGTGCTCCGCCTCTAGCGCTCCTTTGATGCCATTAGCATTTGTACGTTGGCACGCCTACCGTGGAGACAAGTCGAACAAACCTTTCGATCGGTATCGGAAAATGAAAACCGCTGCAGGGTCACGGCTTCCTCTTTGAGGCTTCGTCTTGGTAATCGTTTTCAGTTTTTTACATTCAATTGCCTCCCCAAACCTCCCAGCCGTTAGCTTATAAATTCACGTTTGAAATACATTGGAACATACTCGGTGCCATGGGAGAGTGATTGGCCTTTTACTGCCTTCTCTGCAATTTCGAGACTTGTATTGCTCTCCTTCGCCTTATCCGTATAGTGCACTTTTCGATCTACTTGTTTGCGGAGCACGGTTACCCTGATTTCTCCAATGTGTTTCGAGGCATTGACGCTTTTGTTTATGCTGTCTTTATCATGGGCGTCGACTATAATTATCGTTAGCTTCGATAATAATGCGTAAACCATCGCCGCCGCCACATTACCAATTTCGAGGGAAGAGAATTTGAAGGGTTTCTTCCACTGTTTCCCCATACTGTCGCCATGTTCTTTTCCATCAATCGTGCGCTCCCATGCACCGCTGTTATTGCTCGGTACAAACAGGGGGGAAGTCGGGAACCCCCAACCATCAACCCGTACGATAAACTTCAATGTGGACTTCAGTTTATACCTAGGAGAGACCTCAATCAGGATGGAGTAATTAGCTCCGGAGATTGCTTCGATATATCGGAGCACAGTTCTTTTGGAATGCTCATGCCGAGTCTCATCTTGAGGATCTTCGTACTCAGTGACTTTGTTCCCATTAATAGTGATGGACACTGAGACCCCTTTAAGAGGGAGGTTGCATATAGCCATAGCTGCGATGTGAACTTAAGCAGACGCAGAGACAGCTGAATATATGGCTTGAAGACCAGATTTATAAGTGTCAGGATGATGGTATCAGCCTAAAACGAATGTGAGAATGGCACTGAAGTTGAGGCGGACGACTCACAATGAGAAAAGACAGGTGAGCAGAAGATGAACGGGGCGTTCACTGTATATAGCTTTGGAAGATTCGTCACACGCCTGATGTGCTATATCTGATCCAGACGCTCAAAGGAAGTAGGCCAAGCAAGGCTCCAAAGATGTGATAATATAAGGAAGAAGGAATAAGACTGAATGGAAGCCGCTTATAGCTTGTTATAAGGCCTGAAAGCGTTTGAAAGTCTGGATGACAAAGTGAATAGGAACTTATGCTAACTCGGCGTAGAACTTACCGAGTAGCCAGAAGAATAAGGAATATCGAATGCAAAGACGTTTTGAGAGGCTCGGTTGAGGCCTTCGAACAAGAGAAGCTGCAGGTGAAGGATGTTCAAGAAGGAAGGGCTAATTCTATGCCAAAAAGCCTTTTTATGGCTGACGATAAGCTGGTCCGGGCTTGTATGATAGAGTATACAAGGAGAAACTTGTCAAAATCTCCGAAGAAGAGTTCAATTTGATGCTGTAAGAAGGAATAGTGATGTGACGCATAGCTTCTTATAGTTAAACCAGCCAATCGATGATTGGGAAATAAGGAAGTCTGGTCGAAAGCGTCCCATCCCATGCTGAAGCTGCGAAGTGTGGAAGCCGATGCCGAATTTGAAGAATCTCAATGGGATGTCCCATCCATCTAAATCACCAGTTGAACAAACGCACTATAGCAACCCCCTCACCACAAATCAATATCACTTTCACCATCAGTCTCGCATCAACAGGCAAGCCCACCATCATCTAATTCATGATCATTCCATCTACCCATCTCATCTAGTCCGGTACCACCTCACCCGCTATACGTTCCCTGAATGTCCAACAAAGGTTACTCCCAACATCAGCCCGCCTTCATCTCAACTCAGTGATAACTTTTCCCATCCAGCGGAGTCCGCACGCAACACCCCCCCATATACATCGCTCCGCGCCATAATCGCTCGACCCCCTGCAATACGACAAAAAATCCAAACGCAAAAAATGACACAAAAAATGCACAGCAAAAAATATCTCAACTCTTTCAGAGAAGATGACAAAAAAAATCGAAGTCGCAGGGATGAAATACCCATCATCCAATCTTACAACGATATCATATCACTTTGATATCCAAACTCGTCGCCTTACTCTCATTTCACACCTCTCGGTCCAAGAAGACTGGGGACGGCCTTCCTTCCCATTCTCTTTCCCCCATTGACAACCACCCTTGGGACACCACCAATAACTCTCGGCTCTCTCATGAGTTCTGGGTCCAGTCGCGCAGGCATACGGCAAATGACACTCTTGTACTCGCCCTTGAACGCGCCGCTGGGGCTGGGCACACTCGCGCTTCTCCATAGGTGATCAGATCTATCTTCCAAGAACGATGTTTTCGCTTTAGAGAAGAATGATGAGGTGGAGAAGCCGCGGTTACGTTTCGCGAGGATGATTTCATCGAAGAGGCGGATAGAGGGGCTGGAGGCAGGGGTTGTTTCACGCTCGTGGATGAACTCGTTAAATGCTATATTATGTTAGCGATTAAGTTAATGGGAAAGGGAGTTCAAAGTTAGACATACCCTGCGTTTGTCTCAAAGCCCCAACATACTCGGACATCTCCCCCGGCAGACTCTTCTCGAAGCCCTCCATATCAAATGCATAAATCTGCTTTGCGGCTTTCTGCTCCTTGGTGGTTGCGGGTCTCAGGTGCTTGCGGTATGTGTATAAAAAGCTGGCAAAGCACCTCACAAATGCGGCTCTGACCTTGTCCGCGTTGAAAGCTGATGGGCAGACCAAGCTCACCTGGCCAAGACAGCGGGAGTGAGCGGTGATCCTGCAGCCGCCGCAGCTGTATGTGCCATCACTGTCGGCTTTCTCGTCACAGACTGAGCATACAGAGGAAGTATCATTGCGCTCCCAGCGCAGACAATGTCCCTCGACCCAAACCGTGTCCGACGACGAGCTGACGGGTTGCATAAGCATGCTTGGCATGACTGTGCTAGCTGCAAGGGTGCTAACCGCGTAGCTGCTAGGAGCGTAGCCGTATATGCTCTTGCTGTCTATGGAGATAGCAGAGGCTGATAATGATGCTGAGTGACCCGCTGTAAAGCGCGGCTCTGGCTTGCGGTACGGGATATTGTCGCTCACGCCAAATGACGATGAACGTCTAGCAATGGGCTCAAAATGGCCAGAGCGTTTCTCCTTCAGAGTGCTCGTCAAAGTAAAGCCAGACTCGTTGCGAGTCATGGGAGTGTTTGGCATATTCGGGAAATGGGTCGAGTTAGGGGAAATTGCTGTCTGTGGCGGACTAGAAGGCGTGTTTGACTTGCTAGTCGACGGACGTTCGACACGAGTGTGGTCATTCTTAGACTGGAGGAATGCGTTGAAAACTAGCGGACGAGACGTCGACTTGACGTTTTCCTCAACGAATGTGGTCGAGCTTTGGCTAACAAATTTAGAAAGCGTGCTTGGAGCAGAATTCTGCGTGAACAGGGACGGAATCTCGCCAGAGAACGCATCGTATGGGAAGGTTTCGATAGCATATGGGGGTGGCCCGACAGCAACGCCGAATTTGTTATGGTGTGGTGCCGCCAACTGGAGCAGGGAGAAGAGCTTCCGCCTCTGCTGCCGTGGCATAGACACTGGCGGCGTAGTCGACTCGATGGTGTCGTTATCCAGATCCACGAGGACATAGTCGTCGTCTGGCAAATCGACATTCTCATATCGTCGCTCAATACCCACAATATACGGGCAGGGCGCCTCCAATGCCGAGATCAGGCGTGCAGGTAGCACAGGAATGAAGATGCTTGCCCACTTGAATGGGTACAATAGCGTGATCAATGCCTTGGTCGCCAAATGCAGCATAGCGGTGTGCGACGACAAAAATATAATCCGAGATTCTGATAAGGCAAACTCAAGCAAGGCGACAATATTAGGAATTGTCAAGGCCCTGAATAGAGCGTACAAGTCAGCGTTGCGTGACTCGGGCAGTTCGTTGACAGCCTCCTTTCGGGCAAATAATCGAAGCTCTCGGACGGCAATTTCGACCTGCGTCTTTGAAGTGATAGGTGACAGTGCCTCAGTGCACAGGTTCACAACATATCGTTCTAGCGGCTGCCACCGGCCCACTTTAGGTGAGCTTGGTGGAACCCTTAACACTCCGCTGTCCGTCATAGGCACAATAACTGCCCGAAGCCATTCCTTCCAGAAGCTCGTTAGCCCAGCATCACGTCCCAAAATACCATAAGCCCTGGGCGTCCAGAGTCCTGTGTCACCATCCGTAAGACCCTCTATTTTCGATGCTGCACCATGTCGCACAGGCCTCAGCATGTCCGTCATTAGAGAAATCTTCTCTTCGACGGAGCTAATTCGCTCTTCCAAATCGTCACGGGAAGATGATCCGGAGGCCATCGTTGGTAGCTGGGCAAGGAGTTCCGATAGGTGAGCTCTCTCCCCGGCCAATCTCTCGCCCAGGCTTGCAGCCAATTCCCGTTCTTCATTGGTCATATGACTCTGACGCCAATCCTCACACTTTCTTTCAAGTGCCGCGGCTGCATCGGCGCCAAGTGGTAACCACACAATCACAGTAATGCCGTATATTTTTGCATTATCATCTCCGGTCATTGCAAATCCGTGCCACGTGGACCGAGGCCTCTCATCCGATGAAACAATGTTGATATCGTTAGGGAAAGCGAACATTGGAACATAATCGGGGAAGCGGCCCCTTCTCTGCAGTTCGTCTGTTGCTGTCTTTGGTGGGTATCTATCAAGAAGGACAGGTTCCAGACGTCGTTTTAAGGGGTGCATATCAGGGTCCGCGTTTAGGGGTTCAGGTGGTGGTATAACAGAATTATAGTTGCTCAATCGTTTGGATGTGCGACTCGAGACTGTATCGTGTTAGCTTTTTTCTTATACCAGGCAAAGCATGAAAGCGCAGATAGTGTTCTATCTTCTCTTGCAAGTATCCCCAGTTATAACATGAGATGCAAGATTCACGTATAATAACGCAGCCCCTCACATGAAACATATCTTTGTCCCCAATTGTGAGCTGAGAAATCGCAAAATATAACTTACCACTTCGGTTTATAGTCTGCTTCTTGGAACTGTTTAGGTCCCTAAAGCTGATCTTCCTCCGTATGCTCCCACCCACCCTACCAAATGGGCTCTTCCTGCCGCCCAGTCCTTCCTCGTCATGTTTTATCTTCTCCGCCCTCGCCGTCATAGGCGGCCTGCTCTGCAAAACCGTGCCAGCAGTAAAGCTCAAATCGTCCAGAAAGTTCTCGCGCTCATTCGCAAATTTAAACAGGGCCCTATCGAAGTCGAAATCCGACAGGCCCTGCTGCTTCGCCGTCTCTTGTGTCCCATTGCTCGGCACGGCGCGAACAGTCATAGATGACCTGTTGCTGCCGCTGTATGTATCGAGTGCTTCGAGGGATTGGATCGAGTTGCGCGCATCGATCGACAGGCGAGAGAGGCGGTTGAGGGAGCCGCGCGAGTGTCGTGCCGACGACCCTCGTGGTGCGCTACCGAGGATCGGTTCCTCTTGTCCCTCCTGGCCCTCTTCAGGGCCCTCTGCTATGGTATTGTCTCCCACTGGCGGGAGGCCATTAGTCGTGTGACCGCTGTTGGGGGCCTCGGGCAGGTCATGGTATGAGACGGAGTCGATGCCAGCGATCCAGAAGTAGTCTGCGAGGGGCGCTGAAGACGGGTCCATGGTGGTCGTGTGTGAGCTGGGCGTCTTGGGGCCTTTGTTTGAGCACTCGCGGGTATAGGAATATCGCCCAGGGCAAACGCTTTGTGACCTATGTTGTCATCGAAATATAGTTGTGGGGTTGCAACTTTCTGTTTGGCAATTGTGCGAGTTGCTTATCGGCTAACAGATGGCTATGGGCAAGGCAAAAGAAAGATATAATAACAAGGCCTGGATGTAACCCAAGATCCCAAAGCGATCATTTGCCGTCGTAGCTGGTTGTTGGGAGCGGGAATGTGCTGGCTCGAATGAGGGGGAATTGAGGATAATGGGATTGAAGATGGAATGGGGATGCTTGCTTGTGAGAGATCGGAAAGACTCCACAGATGGTGGGGCAGTCGGTGCGTGAAATAACGGGACCGCTGGAACGGGGGGGGTAGGAGAGGAATTAGGGTGCTGGCACGGTCATACATTCGTATTTGGTAGGGGATTACAGGGACTGAGCACAGGGACCTACAGGGAATATGGGAGACTGACTAATCCACTAAATCCACTAAACCCTCAGCTACGATCAGTGAAGGAGGATACCCGTAACGGGCACTGATTTACACTGTTCACAACTGTCTATTTGCGCTGTTTATACTTATTCCGGTTCCGAGACGATCGGTAAAAGGGTAAAAGGGCGCTACACCGCTACTACTAGACTGCTACTAGACTACCTCCTACCAAGACTGTCCAAGATCTCCCTACGATGGAACAAACTACACAGATAAAGTGGCCGCTAACAGCCAAGGTCGAGTATGGTATGAAACATTTTACGGAGACGAGAGGGGAGAGTGTCATACATAAAGGCCATCGGGAATGCCGTTTGTCCGCGCGTTTGCCCCTTTCGTACACTTCAACATTTCTGTGCGCTTCCATCTATCAAATCGGGTTATTTTTTATGGCAAACATCTAGTAAAATTGCCGTAGGGATACCGTTTTTATCCCCCCTGGCCTACTGTCGTGTCGGCGGAAAGAAAAAATTGGTGTCAAGGGTCCAAATTCCGATCCCTGAATTGTTCTAGAACCTTGCAAACACGAACGTTTCGACTCGAAATAAACCACTTTTGGCAGGGGAAGATACTAGATCTGGGCCCCTATTTTGTTTTAGTCCAAACGGACGCTTGCGCAGGAGTCAATGCGTCAGGCCGGATCCAGTAAACGCACCCGTAGCCAAGCAGTCCATGTCATTCAGCAGCATTCCTTCGGGCATTCATGGATCCTCTTTCGTATCTCTTCTTGCACACGATATATCACGGCCCGTCGGGAACTCGAGACCTCACGCATTAACAATGGAGTTGTGTCAGACATATAACCACTAGCCAGGTGTCTGACTTACTAGTCGAACCCAAAATAGCAATGGAAGGAAGCACTTCGAACCCTGTAGTCTCAGCTCATCATCTTTTCAATTTGACGACACGCGTCTCTCAGTATTACAATCCTACGTGGTACCCAATAGCCGCCCTATTTCTCAGCCCTGTCAGTTGCCATAAACGGACTTTTTCCCTGCGATGACGTGAGAAATAATGATTGGTACGAAGAGCAGCCAGCCTCATTCAGCAGCAGTCAGTCTTATAGCCCTGGTGGAGGAGGTACCTAATTCGACATTAGTGGTAGTTTAGGTTGACGAATTGCGGGAATACCATACCGCATTGTAGCCATTTCCAGGCGGTGGTCCTGGAGGAGGTGGTGGTCCAGAACCTGGGGGTGGTGGGGGGGCCTCGCTCGGGGGTGGTGGAGGCGCATAAGAGGCCGGAGAAGCGCCTGGGGCCGCGCCTGGTGCCGCGCCAGGCGCTGCCCCCGGAGCACCGCCAGCTCCAGCTTGTTGGGCCGCGTAATACTGGTAGTATGCAACATACGCAGCATAGCCACCGTAGGCGGCATATGGATCTTGGCCACCGTAGTACTGCGCATACTGGGCTGCGTAGTCCGCACCAGCAGCAGGGCTGGCGGCTCCAGGTGGAGCGGATGGAGTAGCTGGGGTGGTGGCAGGAGCTGGGGAATTATATCCACCGTATCCTCCACCACCACCACCGCCGTATGAGTCGTTCCTGCCAGAGTTTTGTCTGTCTCCATATCCGCTTTGGCCTCCATAACCGGTACTTGGAGCTCTGTCTCCGCCAAACCCGCGCTGGGGCTGCGGCTTTGACTTGAACTCCTCGTACTGCTCCCTTACGTTGGCCAGTAAATCTTCGCAAAGCTCTTTGGCATGTTGTACCTCCTTGGGATCTGGGCCGGCAACATGTAGGTACATGTCTTCGTCGCTCTCCCGTCCCGTCGCATGTTCCATAAATCCGGAGCCACGGCCTTTAATTTGCACGCGGCAGCGCGTTTCCTGTTGGATATGCTTGACATAGGCGCCTCCGTGGCCTACGACTTGAGCTCTCAGATTGAAGCCTGGGACAGGTTCGAAGTCGATGGGGATTTTCTCCTCTGGCCATTTGCGCTACACATGGTTAGCAGAGACTCCCGTAAAGTATGACATATACCTACTCTACCAAACTCATCACGCTCAACAGCATCTGGCTCCCGCCGTCTGAAGCGCCTCTCGTCAACGAGGTTCGGCAGTTCTTGCTTCATGAGCTCCTCAATCTTTTCGACGGCTTGCTCAAGGCCAACTTTGCTCGTGCTCGTAACGTGTAGGTAAAGTGGTGGCTTCTAATGAAGTATTAGTAACTAGTCCAGGCTGCTATGATAGTATTTCGTACCGCTGCTGTGGCCATGCTTTTATCGGGGTAATATTCTCCGCGTGTCGTGATATCTTAAAAAGTCAATATTACATCTACAAAAGCGCAATTTCGGGAATAGCGTACCAGCGCCGGTTTCATCTTTGATCTATATCACGCAGCGGACGTCAGCAGGTGCCACAGAGGTTTATATGAGTTCTATCGCGCTTCAAGTAAGCTTGACAGGTCCCACACAAGGTAAGAGAGGAGGGGTATGGAACTCCCCGGGGAGAATAATTATGAGATCTGAGGGAACTGGGGATATCAGTGGGTATGACACAAGGGGGGTATTCACCATCTTTTGAGTAGAGCCTTTGGTCAGTGTGTATCTGTTGCGAAGGTCATTGACTTCGATATCACGTATGTAATCTCCGTCAGCGATGTACATGTCGCCGTTGACCGTTCCGATGGTGCCTGTTTCCATCGCTGTGCTTGGGGTCGGAGGCTTGACCTCGGCGGGACTGCCAGTAGATCGAATCGGCGGAACATCGACATGCTGAATGCCTTTCTTAGCTTGCATCTGGGCTTGGATTCGCGATGCGACGGCAGCTATAAGATGTTAGCTATGTCTCGGTTCAATTGGCTGTGAAACATGCCCGCGGCAGCAGCAGGATCCAACGACGGTTTCTTTACAGGCTCCGTCGCTGGGCTTCCACTCTCCCTCGCCAAAGGACTCCTGCTTCTTCTCGAATCTCTCTCGCGGGCTGGTGGGGGTGATCTCGAGCGGCGATCGAAGCGCGACGCCCGTGGTGCTGGCTCTTTCTGGTCGAAGCGTGACCTCTTGGCCGTCCTCCTCTCGGTGTCGTCCATGATGGCCGAGGTGGTAACTGATGTAGAAGGTGCAGATCTCCTGTCCAATGCAAAAGACGCCGGAACAGATAGACTTCCTATCGCCTCTAACCTCGGGTCAAGGTAAATGCGAATAGATAAAATGGGAGAGCTAATACTCGAGTTAACGGTGCTGGTCGGTCAACAAATCATGTCACGTATACCATTTACTTTCACCTCATCTTGCCATTTCAGCCTCTTTATTTTGCGACCGGGGGCCTGACAGCCTTACTCATCGCTAGCTCCACAGTTAACGGAGTCCCTCTTTCCACCCCACCGAAACAAAGCGCAGGTGATGGTCAAGGCACACGGCTCTTAGCGACATCGGGGACAATTTTCCACAAAGCCGAGCTCTGGGTTCTCAACCTCACAGATACCAATTGCTGTGGTGTTGACTCACACATAACGAAGTCTTTACGACTTCATCCACAACAGCCTCAGCGACGCCAATTGAAATCCCCGTCTAGGGTGTTTGTCGTCGCCATGGCCGCACGCACTTCCATCCTCAAGCTTCGCACTCCTACGAGCTCCCTCGTCACTGCAGCAAAGCGCTCCCAGTCGACCTCGTCATCAACCTCAGCCCTTGCTTACAAGGCCCTTCACCGCCGCATTACACCTCTCCCAACACAGGATTCTCCAGCATGGTCTGCCCAGGCTGCCGTCTCCAACATTCTCTACGAGACTCCGGCTCCGTCGAAAGCACCGCCGACACGCCACATCCTCAACTGCCTGGTTCAAAATGAGCCGGGTGTGCTCTCCCGTGTCTCCGGGATTCTCGCTGCCCGTGGTTTCAACATTGACTCTCTGGTCGTGTGTCACACCGAGGTCGAGGACCTGTCCCGCATGACAATTGTGCTCTCCGGCCAAGATGGAGTTGTCGAGCAGGCCCGCCGCCAGCTCGAGGACCTCGTCCCCGTCTGGGCTGTCCTAGACTACACCCAAGCACCGCTTGTGCAGCGTGAGCTGCTGCTCGCAAAGATCAACATCCTCGGCCCAGAGTACTTCGAGGAGCTGCTCGCTCACCACCGCGAGATCACAGCAGAGGTTGATGGCGAGTTCGGAGAACACGGCCTGGACCACAGCGCTGTCGCCGACTTCCACCCCAGCAAACTCGTGCTCAGCCAAGCGCTGCGATTGAAGCACGAGCATCTGAAGTCCATCACCTACTTTGCCCACCAGTTCGGCGGCAAGGTTCTTGATATCAGCACCAACAACTGTATTGTCGAACTGTAAGTACTCCCTCGATCCCAGAAACCGCTGGTGATGTAATGTTACTCACACCTTCTAGCTCCGCGAAACCCACCCGCATCGACTCATTCATGAAACTCATCTCACCCTTCGGCATCCTCGAGTCCACCCGCACTGGACTCATGGCGCTCCCGCGCTCCCCACTCTTCGACGCTCACCAGGACGAGCTCAAGGAGGCGGACGAGATCGTCGACGCCAGCTCGCTCCCACCAGGATAAATGTTTCGCCCCCAGGAATTGTGAAAAGGAGTCGGCGTCATTCTTCGTTTGTTCGGCAGTAGCTAGGCAATGCTACGGGAATTGTACGGGAGGTGGGGTGTGTTGTTGGAGCTCTTGTATTTACACAATCGAAATCCAACTCAAAATGGTGGGTATCTAGCTCGTTAGGTATGGGATAGGCAACTTGTCTCGGATTATAATGTTCAATTGGTCTGTCATACTACTTGAATTGCTTGAAACTATCTCTTGACTACACCTCAAATGGCATCTCAGAATGCCGCGAAATACAATAAAATCTTCACGTGTGAATTCTCTACGTTGAAAATCTGACCCATAATGATCAATCATCGGGTCTCAATCGCATTTCATATCTGAGGTTCACCCGCAGACGCAAGATACCAGAAGAGTGATAAAACATAATTCGGGACGGAAGTCCGATGCTTCTAAATACATAATCTTAACCCGATGCCTAATGCGCCTGTACCCAGAACATTCGCTCCCAGACGCGCCATCAAATTTAAATCCCCGCCCTTATTTACAACCTAATCTTCGCCCCAATCCCCTCTCCCTCAAACCATAACTGCTCGTTCCACTTCCCCAGCCGAACTCCCACTTCTGCCTTTGCCGACAGCTTCAGTCCGCCACCAAGCGCATCGCGAATGCGGTCATAGCCTATAGATTCTGGATCCCACTCTACAGGCAACTTGGGTGTCTCGCTGAGTCCAGGCGGAATCTCTAGAGGCAGGTCATACACGATAGTTCCAACCGGTTCGGTGTGGTTATAGAACGCTGTGGCATTGATGGTTTCGATGAAAATGTGGGTTTCTTTGAGCGGGGAGAAGACGGTAAAAGAGGCCGAGGAGGAAAAAATATGGAACGTGGCGCCTTGAATGAAACGAAGATGGTCCGGGGCACCTTCGTCGTCGTCATCATCGCCTGAGCCATTGCGGGGAGAAGATAGATGGGGAATCTCCATTTCGATGGGGAATTTGGATAGGCTCTCGCCCAGGGCTGGCTGTAAAGGGATGCTGTCGCGGTATGTTTGGAACGTTATGGATGTGTTCCAGCCGGATATGTACTGTGATATGAGGTTGCGTGCGTTCGCTGGGGAATTGGCATCTCCCAAGGTGGCTGGATCCCACAAAACTCGCACAGCAAGGTTTGTGTTGTTGCCCAAGATGACTTCGGCGTTTGACACCGTAGCCAGGCCAATAACAGAGTCATTGCTCAAAATATGGATGCTAAAAAACGGAATCGTGGCAGTGTAATTCGTCGGATTTGTAAAGTTGACCTTGCCTTCCAGAGTCAAAGAGGTCTTGCCGGTATCGAGGATTTTCAAGTCGAATACTTTGGGGTTAATGCCCCCTAGAGCGCCTTTCAGGCCGCCATTTCCGGGAGCTGCGGTTTCGTCAGCTTCGGACTTGTCTAGGCATCTTGTCCAAAGAACATCCCACCCTTTACCGGGACAGATCCTTCTCTGTAAAACGTTAGTATCGTCTTGATAACGGATAGTTTGTGACTATTCTGCTTACCCAGGAAGCTCCCTAACGACCAAAGACCCAAGCACGGTTTCAGCTTCAACGTCCACAAGCGCTCTAACTTCCAATGTGACGCCTTCTCCAAAAAGGATTTTTTGTGCCACATCTTGGAACACTCCCTGGTCGGTAATATTTATAGGGGCATTCTTGATCTTGGACTGAATCTTTAGAAGCGCCACTTCGTCATCTGTAGCATCAATCCTCTCTGATTGTGCTTTCTGCCACTCTTTAATATCCATGACACCAAGTTTCTTGTCTTTGTAGAAAATATCCGCAGTCGGTCGAACGTTGGAAACATTGATTCCAAAGTTAATCTCTTCTGGTAGCTTAGCAAAGACTGCAATGGTGCCAGATATTTGAGGATTTGACTCCGGACTGCGGGGAGGTGCGAAGGGGTCAGGCAGTCCAAAATGCACATCCGCGAATGTGAAATTCTTTATAAGACCGTCGAAACTCCGCCCAGGGAATGGAACCGGCACCGTAATGGCCGAAATCAAATCGGAGATCCAAGTTGGCGTTTCTGGTGACGGATTTTTGGATCCCTTTACATATATGGTGGCATCTTTGCCGTGCATATACTCCCCGACTAGTACATCTAACGGTGATAGTGTAGTGCTGGGACACGGTTGTGTCAAAGAGCTCGGGAGCTCTCGGATAACGCCCCCAGCGTGGACTTCAATATCTTTTTCTGGCTGTACACTGATCGAACCCGTCGACGCCTCTGCGAGCATAATATATGGGTCTACCACATCACAGTTCTGGACCAGGATATCGAACTGAAGAGGTGGTATCGGCAGGGTGATAGGATAGTGGTTGTCAATAACAATAGTGGCATCTGCTCTCATGCCCCGTTTGATTATGGCTTTGCGGCGGCGGGCTTGCATCAAATTCGTTTCTTCAATGTTGATGTGGGTTATGTTATAGGATGGTATATTAGGGATATTGTGACCTGATGAGACAAATGTTAGTCGACATTCTTATCATAAGTATTCATCTTGTGAGACCTACCTTCGAGAACGATTGTTGGAGAAATGGTTTTGTTCCCAAGATGAAAGAGGCCGGACTTAAGTGGGACATCAACCATGCCTTTCAGCGTCAATTGTGTCATCCGTCCAGAGAGCCAGTCGTTGACGATACGCTGGAGGTCTGTGGTCTTGGCGGGCTCAACATTTGTCAAGAAGTCCAAATGCGTAACCTCGCCATTTCGGATGCTGGCGTGCACCTTTGGGATGGTGGCGGTGCCAATAAGCAAGTTGTCATACTCTGGAAGGTAAACCTTCACGTCAGTCTCCTCGCTCTCGACCGTGTGGGCGATGTATGTTCCAAGGCGGCCAAAGGTTCGGATTGCAGAGTTCTTGCATTTGGATGCATCAAGCTGGAAGTCTGCTTGCACTCGGGCTCGCACGCCAGTGTTTGTAAACGAGTCGATGGAAACACTGGTCGGGTCGATAACCATTGACTGCTTGCTGTACTCTTCGACGGCAGCTGGTGCAAAGAATAGAACCGAGATAATGAGCAGAACCGTCACAGATAGGCCGGTTATGGCCGTAATACTCGCCCACGATTTGCCCTTCGTCGACGAAGAGCTGGAATTGCCGCTCTGTATCGACCGTAATGACGTCGAGGCGGGTGAGAGGGGCGCGTGGTCTTCCTCTCCATCGTATCGCGGGGTTCCACGGCCATGCGATAGAAGCGGTGCATTCTCTCCTTCCTCTTCGCGACGCTCTTCCGATGCTCGATGGGCCACCTCGTCGGAGTCGCCCAACAGAGGCCGGGATGACTCGTCTGCCGGCATCGTTCCGGCTGTCTTGATAATCGCTTTGGTGTCACTTATGCGCTCATTCTGTATGCTGGAAACGTCGTTCAAAGAGCCCTGTCAATATTTATATGCTCTTCGGTGCCGTTACTTGTGATATGGATGTAGGGAAGGTTGGGTGTGTTGAGGGTGAGGACGTGGGTGATGATACAAGAGAGTACATGCACTGTGCCTTGGAAACGCCATCGACAGGCTGTAGCGGCGACGGCCGTGCGGCGGCGGTGGCCACTGAGATCGGCTACTTATCGATAAGGAACCACTTCCCGATAAGAGCGAACGCGGGGGGAAGGAGTAAGGTTAGTGCGCTAGCAGACGGTGTCCCGGATGCCGGAACCACTTTCGCCGACCGGCCAGTGACCGACACCGGAATTCAGATTATACTTGAATACTTGTACTCAACCGCCAACACCCATGTTCCCTCAACCACAACCACAGCTATTTTGTTGATTCTTGTGACAATTGAGTCACATCCACTAATATTTGCGATCCAAAAAGCATTAAGAGCTCGATGTCAGTATTTTACTTATTAATTTCTTTCCCTTATTTATCCACGTTCTCAACTGACCTGTTGATTGCAGCTTCAACATGGCCAGTATGACTCTTCGTCCCGCCAGGACTGCGCTCCGGTGTTTATCAAAACCACAATTGCGAACTTACTCAGGCCCTGCCAGTCCCGCGGACCCCTCCGTCTCTCCCTTCGCCCCTCGTCACTTCCTGTCAATTGCAGACCTCTCTCCGGCCGAGCTGGTTACCCTCGTAAAGAGCGCCAAATCACACAAAAATGATATCAAGAAGGGTCTTGTGCCCAAAAAAGTTCAAGAATCTCTCAATGGCAAGACCGTGGCAATGATGTTCAACAAGCGAAGTACGAGGACTCGAGTCTCAACCGAAGCAGCAGTAGTCACCATGGGCGGCCACCCGATGTTCTTGGGCAAAGACGATATTCAACTTGGCGTGAGTCACTCCCTCTTCACCCCTTTGTGCACCCTTGTACTCTAAAGATTCTTAACCTCGTTTGCTTTAGGTCAATGAATCTCTCTACGACACATCCGTCGTCATCTCCTCCATGACCTCGTGCATGGTGGTCCGCGCCGGCGAGCATAGCGAAGTCGCCGATCTCGCAAAGCACTCCTCTGTCCCCGTCATCAACGCCCTCACAAACGATTACCACCCCCTCCAAACCATCGCCGACTTCCTCACAATTCACGAAGCATTCCCTTCAAAATCATCAGTCAAGGGCACCCTCTCAAACCCCTCCCTCGGGCTGGAAGGCCTCAAGATTGCGTGGATTGGCGACTCAAATAATGTTCTTTTCGACCTAGCTATCGCCTCTGTTAAGTTGGGAGTAGATGTCTCTGTAGCTTCACCCAAGGGCTTCACGATCCCACCGCTAATGAAGGAGGTCATCCTCGCTTCCGCAAACGGAGTGTCAAACCCGGGAAAACTGACCGAAACAAGCGTGCCAGAGGAAGCAATCAAGGACGCCGACATCCTCGTGACAGACACCTGGGTGTCGATGGGCCAGGAGGAGGAGTACAAGAAGCGCCTGGAGGCCTTCGCGGGTTATCAAATCACAAACGATCTCGCAAAACGCGGAGGCGCAAAGGAAGGCTGGAAGTTCATGCACTGCCTGCCCAGGCATCCGGAGGAGGTTGCAGACGAGGTCTTCTACAGCCCCAGGAGTCTCGTTTTCCCAGAGGCGGAGAACAGGCTGTATGCTGCAATCGCCGCGATTGAGGCATTCGTTGTAAACAAGGGAAAGATTGTGGAGTAGGCGGAAGACCAGCGCTTGGGATTGGAGTTCAAACAAAAGCATTTTGTGGTAGAAGGCGTCTTTATATACCATCTACTTAAGGCATTTTCACTTCGACCTGCATATTCTTCCGTGAGACAACTTGCCTAAATATTGCTTCGTGATGAGTATTGGGGGATAATTAATTACACGTTGGGCGCATTCGCCGTCCCACACACATAACGAACCACCTGTCGGTTGTGGCGATTAGTATACTGCAACTCCCATAAAAGTATGAAGTCTATCTCACTTCATATCAGATTTGTCAATTCTCATATTGTGTCGGCGTTCGCTGCACAGATCTGCACGGTCGCACCTGACGTCAGGTGCCAGAAAGGCCCCCAACGCTGCTTCGCCACCCATTACATATCGATGACAGCCACATGTGCGTATGATCTGCGGTATTTAACAAATATTGCTTTTTATAGAATTATAGCAGTGATATTCTATTCCTTCTGTCATTACCGCGATTATCTGTCTCTCCCATTCTATACCTATTTATTCACATTGTTAAATAATTGCTCCAAAACCGCGATATCTCTTGGGCAACCACTCGCGGGGAGGTTATCAATACGGACACTGTCTAGTGAGACCACGGTTTCCTGGCAGCTCTAGGAAATGTCGCAACATATTACTTCTATGCTGGATCCTCCAGGTGCTCATCCGCCGTCGGGGACTGACGCTGTCCCTTCCTACAGCAATCACACCCTCGATGAGCGCGTTGGGCCACCGTCCTCGCACCCAGCAACCCAGACTACCTCGGAGACACCCAAGCCGCGCCCTCTAAGCTCAAATAACCCATATAGGCAATTATTAGAAACCTCACCTCCTATAGAATCTGTTCCTGGCATCAGCTCGACCACACCACCTCAGCCCACCACTCAGTCCGCCGCTCAACCCAGCGATCAACCCAGCGATCAACCCAGCGATCAACCTCCGCCCATTGGAGACGATCTACGACGGACTTCGACCCTTCCTCCCCAACAAACTCCTGCCGAGCTCGCTGCCATCCAGGCAACGGCCAATGCTGCCCAACAAGCCCCTAAGTCTCTCTCACTTGACCGCGATCTTATATTTCCTCCGCCTCCCTCGCAGGCTCTTTATTCTCTGGCCTTTGCAATATCCGCCACCGGCGTATCGAATACTATCCGACGCTCTATCCCCGCCGTCATGCGAGCAGATGGGAGTCAGCGATCTGAAGTCACGGATAAAGACCTATATTCCATCCGCAGCGATCCTATTTCCCAGTCTCGTTTTATCATAGAGGGAAAGCGTCGAAGCACCTTCCCAGGGACTCTGGTTCTAAAGTACCATGCAAACCTGATCAAAGGTCCTTACTGGGACTGCACGGTGGAGAAGACGGGGGAGTTGTTGATGCGGGGAAAGGGCGAAGAGTGGATCGATGGCCTCGGCCGGACCGTTGGTCGCGAGCCAGAAGGAGTATGTTTGAAGAGGAAGAAGAGGAAGGCAATGGAGAAGGAGCATGAGAAGAGAGTCCAGGGCCAAAACGTTCAGTGGAAGGCACCAGAATTGGAGCTAGTGGGTGAGGGGAGGGGGAAGGCAGGTGGTGATGACAATAGTGAGGAAGCCAAGGCTAGGATTAGGGACCTACTCGTTACATGCTGGGTGGCTAAGTGTTGGGATGCCGAGAGAGTAGCCTCAATGCCAGAGCAGGGTGCGGCGGAAGGCAAGTGACCCTGCCACCTTTCGAATACCTCAGGGGTGAAAACACTGCTAACTAAACCTAGGGCCGATGTGGAGACGAAGGACTAGAGCTGCCGACACAGGGGCTATATTCTTCTGATCGGGGGGGCTGGCATTGTCGTCTCAGTCACTGTTGCGCTCCATACCCAGTTGAAAGGTCTAGATGCTCCTCCGAGGTCTTTGGTGGAGTTTAGGATCACTTGCAGGTATTAAATAGCGGTTGGTAAATGTTTATTAGCAACTCATCGTTTGCCCTCGATTTTATGTTATTTTATGTGAAGGTGATGGGAGGAGTAAATTGATTTGCATATAAAGTGAGAAAAATAATTGGGTTCAATAATAAATGTCCAACCTAATTACTTTCCTCCGGCAACACTCAACGAAAACAAGGTACGAAATGCAGATACGCTATCGCCTTATTCTAGCTATGTGAATTATATACAAATCGAACCTATACAGTTTGCCTTTGGCCCAGTTAATCTTTCAAACGCTGGTACAATATAAGCACCACACGTGACCTTATAATAAATTTTAGGTGGATTCGGGGCCATAAGCAGCTTATCCATCTTAGCGGCCGCCCGAAAATACCTTTCAATTGGTCCCTGCAAATAAATCCAAAATCTTCCCTTTCCTGTCGCAACAGCACTGTACAATACCATGGCACAGGTCTCCGGCAGTACGGCCTCGTCCATGACTTCGACATCACACACGATGACTGCCGAATCTACGAACCAGAATTTGGGCGGTCCCAGCTCATCGTATTCCGCCTACGCAAAATCTCTTCTCCAGGCGCTCCAGCCAGAGAACAGGTACAAGTTCATAGCGCCCGAGAAGGAAATCTGTGAGGGGGCCTTGGATTTGGCGAAGACGACTTTGGACGGGTTTGCCGAGCAGCTGTATGATGAGCAGAGCAAGAGGATAGAGGAGGAGAGAAAGGACAGAAAGAGGAAGAGGGGCGAGGCTGCGGATGGTGGGGAGCTGCTGAAGATTAGGAAGGTGCATACGCAAGGCTTTGCTGTGGATCAGGTGTGGGAGCAGGCGAGGAGAGTAATCGATGCACTAAGAGTCGACGTGGAGAAAGACTTGGACGAGCTGGCGCCCAGCGAGGGTGACGACAGTGAGAGTGAAGACGGCGACGAAGGCGAAGATGATAGCGAGTTGGAGGGAATGGAATTCGACGAAGACGGACTCGAGATTGGAAGCGAGGTTGGTAGCGCAGAGGGAGACGAAGAGGAAGAGGAGGAGATGGGTGTCATTGAAGAGGGCGCAGAAGACGACGAAGACGAGGAGGACATGGAGGCGATGATGGACGGAGAGGACGACTTCGAGGACGAGGACGATGAAGATGCAGAGGATGATGGAGAAGAAGAAGAGTTTATCGAAGACACCCACGGCCTGAACGATGGCTTTTTCTCGATCGACCAGTTCAACAAGCAAACCGAGTTCTTGGAACTGCAAGATACTGCTGCGGACCCATACACTGGAGAGGCTAGCGACGAGGAAGAAATCGACTGGGATGCCGACCCAATGACTGCAGTGGCTGCAGCGGGCTCGAAAGGCAAGAAGTCGGGCGCAGAGGACGCTGAAAGCGAGGAAGAGGAAGAGAACGAGGACGAGGATGGCCCAACTTTTGGCAACATGGATCTGAATGCTCCCGAAGGCGAGAGCGACGATGAAGAAGATGAGGACATGGAGGATGCCGTGGATGCCCCAGGAGACAACACCAACGACATTCTGTACAAGGATTTCTTCCAGCCCCCAGCACGCAAAGTCACCAAAGCCGAAAAGCAGGCATCATATCTTGCAAGACAAGAGAAGAAGGCCAAAGCTCTCCCAGTAGATGACGAGCAAGATGTTGAGCGTGCCATGGCTGACGTTCGACGTGACCTTTTCGACGACGATGAAGAAGATCGTTCCGAAGATGATCTGTCAGATGTTGACGCTGCTGACCCGAAATCGAGAAGGTCTGCTCATGAGCGCCGCCAAGCAAAACTTGCCGAAGAGATCCGTCGCCTTGAAGCGGCATCTGTGCAGAAACGAGAGTGGACATTGTCTGGTGAAGCAAAGGCTGCCGATCGCCCTCAGAACTCCCTTCTGGAGCAAGACTTGGACTTCGAACGAACTGGCAAACCAGTGCCAGTCATCACCGCAGAAGTCAGCGAAAGCATCGAGGAACTCATCAAGCGTCGTATTATCGCCCAAGAGTTTGACGAAGTCATCCGCCGCCGTCCCGACTCCGACTCGGTCCCCGATAGTGCTCGCCGTGGCGCTTTCGAGCTTGAGGACACCAAGGCCAAGCAAAGTCTCGCGGAGATGTACGAAGAGGAGCACGTCAAAAAAAATAACCCTGACACGTATATGAGCCAGGCTGATGACAAACTTAAGAAGCAACATCTCGAAATCGAAGGGCTTTGGAAGGACGTCTGCGGAAAATTGGATGCTCTTAGCAGCTGGCACTACAGGCCCAAGCCTCCTGCGCCAAGCTTGACTGTCGTCGCTGATGTGGCGACCGTCAACATGGAGGATGCACAGCCCACGATGGCAAGCGGAATATCTGGCGCTGACAGCATGCTGGCGCCTCAGGAGATCTACAAGGCTGGCAAGGATAAGAATTCAGTGGACAAGGGTGAAATAGTACCGAAGAGCGGTGCTCCTATTGCCAGGCAGGAGATGACCAGGGAAGAGAAGCTCAGGAGACGTAGACGCGAGAAGGAGAGGATCAAGAAGAGGGGTGGTGAGGTTCAGAACAAGAGGCCCGAGGGCAAGAAGGCGAGGGAGAAGAGAGAGACTGTTGATGAGCTTAAGAAGGCTGGAGTGAAGGTCATTGGCAGGAGGGGTGATATCAAGGATGTTGAGGGGAACAAGATAAAGGCCGCACAGATCACAAACGGTGCAGGTGGCTTCAAGTTGTAGAGGGGTAGCATTGTGTGGTGAAGGCATTTCTGGAGTTTGAAGCGTTAGGATAGTGTTTTATAGATGAATAATGTGTTCTTTATAAGGATGACATTTAACAGCTCTACCTGAAATGCAACTTTCTGTATAAAGTACATAATTTTCTGTTTACTGTGAGTTTATGTGGCCGGTTTTGGTGAGCTTTCTCGCAAGGGGACAATCTCGGGAGCGATTGCAATTAAGCGACGTTCATTGGTCCACACATTTTAGCGTTCTTACGACCCAGCATCATTGAATCTTCAGAGCCTCCAGTTCGCGACGTCGACCCCAACGCCCCTCGCTTTCCATCCCGTGCGGCCCCTCGATTCCATTTACTTTGCCAATATACAATAGAGGCACAGACAAGATGCTGTCGTCCGCACGGCCTGCCGCCGCATTGGCTCTGCGTGGTAAGCTTGCCTGCACCACAGCCCGCGTCGCCACAAATCCTAACTCGTCTGGTGTAGCCAAACCCACATCCGCCATTGTCCCATATAGGTCAATCGCCGCGATCTCGTCCTCGGCATCGAAGACTGCGAGCGCACTCACCTCACAAAATGCCTCGGGCTTCCCCGTGGGCGTGACCGGCAAGCCGAAGCGCGAGGTGCTGCTGCCCAGCCAGGAGCCGAAGAAGGGTGCTATGCAATACGCATTGTACGTGCTCAATTCCCCGATACCTATATACCGTGGCACACGTGTGTGTCAATTGCCAGATTCCAGCTAATCTCTCCTCTCAGAACAACCCTCGATCAAGTTGCCAACTGGGCCCGCCAGTCCTCCCTGTGGCCCATGACCTTCGGTCTCGCCTGCTGCGCCGTCGAAATGATGCATCTCTCCACCCCACGATACGACCAGGATCGCCTCGGTATCATTTTCCGTGCCTCGCCCCGTCAGTCCGATGTTATGATTGTTGCCGGCACCTTGACCAACAAGATGGCCCCCGCCTTGAGACAAGTGTACGATCAGATGCCCGAGCCGAGATGGGTCATCTCCATGGGAAGCTGCGCCAACGGCGGCGGATACTACCACTACAGCTACAGTGTGACGAGAGGGTGCGACCGCATCGTTCCCGTGGATATTTACGTTCCTGGATGCCCGCCAACCTCGGAGGCTTTGATGTACGGCGTGTTCCAATTACAAAAGAAGGTCGGCTTGCACTTTCCCTTTGTTTTGAAGCTATTTTGCTAACCTGATGCTCTAGATGAGGCACACTCGCATTACGAGGATGTGGTACAGGAAGTAGATGGAAATGTTGTCTCTAGCCCTGGACGGGAAGTTTCGTTTGTAAAAACGGGTGCATACTGTATATAGTACCTCACGGCGTTAATTTCAGAATGAAATATAAAAAACTTGAAACAATCAGTCGGTGCTTGATGCTTGGTGCCGTGTTCATAAGAACCAGAGTCGAAGAAGGTAGGAAGAGTTACTGATGCCTCTCGTGGCTAGAATAGACTCTGTAAGCTGTTTACTAGACATGGGTTGCTATCATATGTAGCGCGAATGCCAGTTGCTAAAGTTCTAACTGCAAGTGATAGTGTTCGTCAGCGTAGGCTAGAGGGACAGTTACTGAGATGACGCGAATCGAGGTTAGTTACTGACGCGACGGTACTGAAGGACAGTTACTAACACAGCGTTCGTCAAGGACAGTTACTGACGGGATGTTACTTGAGGACAGTTACTAACATAAGGTTCATCAAGGACAGTTACTAACGCAATGTTACTTAAGGACAGTCACTAAGACACAATTTATTAAGGACAGTTATTAACATTACATTTACAGAGGACAGTTACTATCATGGCATTTACAGCGGACAGTTACTAACATAATATTAATCGAAGACAGGCACTAGTAGCATTTCGTCCGTCATCGGTGTCTAATATCAGTTAATAGTAACTTGATTACTATCAAATACAAGTATGGAGTTGGGATATCTAGCGATTATTCTATGTTCTAGCAATTCAAAGGACCCCTCTCTCCGCCAGCGCTGGTCAGTACGCCTCGTATACCACAGTACTCCTTCTTGCCATCTAAAACGTAGAGATCCAGCCCCTATTTTACACAGCGCCAAACCCCCAATTACCCTCAACATCCGTGTTGGCGAGACTATCAAACACCCTTATATCCGAGTCTCTGAATTGCCATTCCGACAAACCTCCGTCAATACCCAGTTCATCCATTCCGGGAAACTGTGTGCTCGCAAATGACAGCACAGGTGCTGGAGGCACAGTTTCCCCCATTCCCGGCATGCCCAGCCAGACAGGGGGCCGCGGCGTCGGCAAGCCGGCCTCCTTGGTGTACGAGGCCGGTGTGATCGGTGACTGTTTCCCGACGTTTGCAGCCTGTGCTCCCGAGACGAGCGTGAGGACGCCAAAGTATGGGATCTTGAGGCGCAGGTTGCCTGTAAGCCCATTCAGGTCTGTCGAGATGAGGGTTTTGAGGACCTCTGCACATTGCTTGCCAAGGGCAAAGCTGCATGCAAAGGCCGTATTATCTAGCGACTTGATGAGGTCGTCTACCATGCGCTTATCCTCGTCGCGCTGGGATGGGTCTAGGATGCCCTGGCTTGGTGGCCCCATCAGCCCGAGGAGAATGATGATGGCTGACATGAAGGCCTGGAAGTCAACAATATGACATATGAACGGCTGGTCGGGGCACTTTCGAAGCAACATCCATCGCTGTATTAATTCTCGGCAGGCGCTGAGGCAGCAAATCTTGGAGTAGTCGTAGCGTCTGTCGGTGGCTGAGCGTAGCATGAATGGTAGATGCACCAGAGTTTCAATCTGATAGTGCCACAGCTGGCCCATCAGGCGGTCCATCTCCGATGTCAGACCTGGAGAGTTCATCTTCTTGGCGTACTCTTCATCTGTTGGTACGTGCCACCATTCTTGAGGCATGGTATGCTTCAAGGTTTCGAGTGCTTCGTCGATCTGCTGCGTCTCAGCGTAGGCGTTGGATTCGCCGGTGGAATTGCGTTCAATAACGCGGAGAGCAACAGCACTGAGTTGCTTAATATAGGATTCTTCTGGACTCAAGGAATCGTATGCGCCCTCTGGTTGCCCCGCATAGGGGTCTTTGGCAACGGCAGGGGGTAGGCCGAGCAGCAGTGTTCTGGCATAGTGTTAGTGACGAATAACATGAGAAAATGGCGGTATGTAAATCGCTTACAGATAAATATCGCCTTTCAAAAGATGATAGTAGATATAGCTTCGATGAATATCATCAGGCGATAAAGGTATTGAACGATCACGCTTGACTTTATTAGCAGGAGAGCGATGCAGGCCCATCAGCTGTGCGATATTCAATGCTCGACGAAAGCTGAGCCATGCCCTCCGTAGGTTTCCCAAATTGATCTGGAAGCCTCCAGCCAAGATGAGACACTCGAGGCCTTCCACATTTCCAATAAGTTCGTCGTCAGACGTCACGGTATTCGTGATGACTGTCACGCACTTCTCCATCCATAGAAGAGGTGCCGGCATCTCGAGAGGCTTCAATTTGGACCCTTCTTCTGATTGCTGGACACAGAGGCAAAGAGCAAGCAGAAGCCTTGCTATAGCTGCTGGGTGCCATGCCCGGACTGCATCCACCACAACGGTAGGGATACCATACGGCCTGTCCCCGTTTTGAATAGAAAGCTGCGATAAAAACTTATTCAGGTACCACCACTCGTTGGCACGACTTGTCAGGGTATCACAATCTGCCTGTGAGGGAAGGAGACGGTACAAGGTACGACGAACAGTGTCTACCTTGCTGTTGATCTCCATCGATGAGCAGCTGGTTGTGGAGCCTGGTGTAGGCATTTGCCGCACCTGTTGTGGAACAGGAGGTCGGCTCAACTATTACTGTTAATGCCAATTACAGGGAGAGAGGCAAATCTAACTTACCACACTGTTGTCAAAGAGAGACATGATCGGGGCATTTCCATTTTCAGTATGGCCATCGTCAGACGGCATGATTACATCAATACCTATGCATGATGTCCGTAGACTGTCTTCTTCATCGGCAGGAGTAGTAGACCTATCGTTGCTGGGCGAGACCTTCGTTATCAGCTTCTCTAGAAGCTCTTCAACCCTGCCAAGCCGCTGGCCAAGTCCAGTATTATTTGAACTTGAGCGCTCGGCATCATCGAGGAACTCTTGAGAAACGCATGATGTGCCTCTGTCTAGGCATCCTTTGCACGTGGGCTCATTATCGTCGCCAAATATGCACCTGATTTTCCTACGCTTGCACTCCCAGCAGCTTCGCGTCCCTTTTCTTACTCTCCGGACTCTCTTGTCACGGTGCTCGTCATTTGCATCGTTGGAAGTGTGCGACGGCGACATCGTGAAACCGGTGAGACTCCGTCAGCCTTATATGGGTAAATATGTAAACACTGACAAGCCCACATCCCTAATTCTATATGTTGTGCGCCTGGTTGTCTTGAATTGTCATCATCGTTCTGATATGTCAGCTCGTCCGCCGTGATTCGGCCGAGTCCGGCCGTTTTTAGTGGAGTCCTCAAAACTAAGAACAGTTTTTGGCCATATCAGAGAAGAAGAGCATCAGGAACAAACTGGCACCTAATACTACTCATGTTACTACTCATATAATACATAAAACCTTTTTTTAAGATTATAGAAAGAAATTCTGAAATATGCCTGAGATGGGAGACATGTGAGAGATTCATTAAATCACGTGCCGACGTAATTATTCGGAAGTCGGCCCATAATTGTTCCGCATCCCAGAGAAATGTTCGCGAGACCATCAACGGGTTGACCATCAGGAACGGCAGCAGCAACTCCCAATTCAACCGCCAAACTCTTCACAGACAGCGCGCAACGCCGCAGAGCCACTACAGCAATGCCGCCCAGGCTCCCCTCCCAACCAGCCCTCTCCTTTAGGCGCTGCTTCTCCACCACCCCCCAAAACCTCGCCAAGTCGACGGCAAAGCGCCTGGCATTCGAACACAGCGCCATCCCGCCATATCCCTACGGAGCCTCGAGATGGTACAAGCAGTCCAACTTCGGCCTTTACGGCACGCAGAAGATCCGCTTTGGCAACATGGTGTCTGAGAAGAACGAGATCAAGACGCGCCGCTACTGGCGTGTGAACGTTCACCAGAAGCGCCTGTGGAGTGTCGCACTCGGCAAGTTCTTGAGGTTGAGAGTCACAGCTAGGGTGCTGAGGACGGTCGATAAGTGCGGTGGACTTGATGAGTACCTGTTGGGCGACAAGGCGGGAAGGATCAAGGAGCTCGGAATGGGGGGATGGAAGCTGAGGTGGAGAGTTATGCAGTCCGAGTCTGTTAAGGAGAGGTTTAGAGCTGAGCGCGAGGCGCTGGGTCTACCGCCGAAGGAGGAGGTGCTTATTGGAGAGGATGGACTACCCGTCACACAAGAACAGGTCGCAGAGGAGATACAGAGGTACGACGATGCGCTAGCTAAGGATGTGGAGATTGATATTGGCGAGGACGAGCCTGAAGCCAAGGATATACAGTTTATGGCTGAGGGTGAGAAGCCGGGGAAGGTTACGATATAGAGGGATATTATAAATATGGGCCGGTTTGGCTTTGTACGATCAATGTAAAACAACATATTACCTTCATCCATGTCGAAAATGAGTATGTCATAAATGCCATCAAGATTGTGTCAGCAGTGAATTCCATGATATTATTTGGGGCTTGCACCTTTATATAGATTCAACATCCATCGTACAAGGCTCAAGCAAGTCTGACACCAGCTTGCCTTTGCTTTTTCAGCTGTTGGCCAACGGCGCCGCTCATGCCCGTCAGTTGGCTAGAGTCCAGTAAGCTCTGTGCCTCTCTCCTCTTCTCGTCCTCAATCTTTTTCAATAATTTCTCAGTCTTCTGTTTGCCGCTGCCCTTGCCGTGGAACTGATGACTAAGATGCTTGAAGGCTTCTTTCTGGTTCATGTTGCGCCCGAACTCATCAGTATATTTGAGCTCCACATTCGGCTTATATTCTTTATTGAAATGCTCCGCAAGTTGCCTCGACTCCTGCTGGTCACGATATGTGTTCTGTTGGCGAGCGTAGTCTTCTTTCTCTCGTGCTGACATTCGGTCGAGGCGTCCGGTGGCACGATCCCTCTCACGTTGCTGGCGTGCCTTGAGTTCGGCGGCAGCCTCCCTCCGCTGCTTCTCGGCGAGGAAAAGTTGCTTCTCCCTGAAGATGGCATTGCGGTCGCCGGATTCTGATGTCTTGAGAATTCCTCTATCCTTCAAGAGCTTCAACGTCGACCCAAGGCCCTTATCAAGGGTAGCTTCATCGTCCACTCCCATGCTCGAAATCTGCTCCTCCTCGCGCTTGAGGCGCTCCTCCAGGTCCTCTTGGTCTTCAACATTAGCATATGATTGCTGCTCCATATTAACATCTCCATCTTCGTCTGACTCTGCGCCCATAGCTGTGGCAATTTCTGTGTGTTGTGGCGCAGCTCGCGGCTTCTTCACCTCTGGTTCCTCCGGTTTCTGAAGATTGGCTACAAACTCGGATGTCTCATCTATCACAAGCCCTGTCGCCTCTTCTTCTTCAGCAGCGTCCGGGGTAGCTGCTTCCTCACGAAGCTGCTTTGCGATATCCTCTGGCCTGACTCGTTTCCTTTTCTTGAGTGCATTCCTCCGTTGTGCTGCAAGCGACGCTTGTAGGTCATCGTCATCAACGAACGAGACATCCTCATATGTTCGCTTCTTTATGGTTGCGGCTCCCGAGTCAATCTCCATGTCGTTGCTATCGGCTGGTGCTTCGTCCACTGGAGGGATGATGTCGTCTTCATCGACAGCCCTCTGCCTTGTCGACTTGGCCTTCTTCTTCTTTGGCTTGCGGATCTTGATATCCGCTGCATCTATGTAATCAGACGATGGCTCGTCCTCTTGGAATAATTTAGCACTGAATCGTTCCCAATAGCTGTGCAATGACTTACTCAAAAAATCAAGACTGATGGCCTTTGGTTTCATTTGCTGGTTTGCACCGCTCTTCATCGCTTCCAGTTGCTCTTTTGTGCTTCCTTGGCCATCCAAAGTAAACCTGTTGCTCTTCTTGCCGTCGATCTCAACATCATAGTGCGATAAAATCGTCCTATCTTCCGAGTCATCGACGTCGTTGGGGTTGTAAACAGGCTTCTTCTTCTTTAACTCCAACAAATCCTTGAGCTTCTCTCGCTCTCTCAGATCTGTGTTTTCCAGCTCATCTCCTTCCTCTTCGTTCTCATCAATAGTTGTATCCTTCAGAGTAAGGACGTGGTCTTCTCCTTCCTGGAATGTGCCCAGCTCATGGCCAACCTTGACTCCCGCGAGGTCTTTCTCCGTATATTCCGCTTCTATCTCAGCCTCTGCAAGTTCCTTTTCGCGCTTTCGTGCCTTTTCGATCTCGCGTTGGCGCTTCTTTTGTTTGATGAGCCAGCTCTTTGCATCCTCATCGCCCTCCTCGGCTTCTCCTAGGCCCTTGCCTTCGAGTTTGGCGAATCGTCTCGAGGCATCGCGAGCCTTTTTAATGGCCTCTGCTTTTGCTTCGCGCTTGCGCTTGGCATCTTCAGCGTCTTGAATTTTCTTGTAATTCGCGTAGCTTTCTGCCTGTCGCGACTCAAGAGTGCTTGCCACTTCTTCGTCTTCCGGCGAGGATTTGGTGGCGTCTTTAAAAACTGGTCCGGCTCCTGGTACCGGCAAAGGCGCAAGTCCCAATGAAATACGAATTCGATTCGTTTCTTCGATAGATATTGCGCTCGCCATATTGCGTTGTGAGTGGGTGGACTTTGGAATGGTTGTGTACGTTCAAATCGGGAGGCAACAACGACGAGGCGACATGAGGCTACCAATTTCAGTATCTTGGCATGACGGGAGGCTGCGCTAGCTTACTAAGCTAAGCCAGTTTAGGTTCAACAACTATTCATATCTCCACGCGCCTTCGCCTTTTCCACATTATAGACCAGATTTGAAAGCAGCGATTGTTTTACTGGTTGTGTAGCGAGTCATGGCAGTCCAGGAAAGTATGCAAGTGTGATTATTTACATATTCCACTTACCGAGCGACGTGCTCAAACCGACGGTGCATTCACATGGTGGGCCACGGGCTATGCGTCAATTTCTTACAATAATCACGTACAGTTTCGACTACCAATAAGGCCGACTTATACTGTGAAAATCCTGAATACGTTGGCGTGCTGTCCAATATCACCAGCCGCTTTCAAAGCTCCTTTGATGCACTTTGGGCAAGCATGCCGCTTCTGATGATAAGCAATGCTGCCAAACAGCCAATATAGGTTTGATCGGCCCCTTCCTGAAGAGAGCGGCTCGAGGCTCATACCCCACATGCGAGAAACAACATGCAAAACCTATTCTCTCATATACAGCCACCGGCTGCGGCCCTCGCACACCAGCTACAAGCAACCGGAGGCGTGCCGGGGCCGCCTTGTAACTCCTTGTAGAGCTTAATGAAATCGCGGCTTGGCTGTGAATCACGTCGTAGGCCCGTCTAGACAGCCAAGATGCGTCAATAGCATGTATGATCGGCCTCCTTGATAGGCCAAGGCTACGCGTGGCAGCATGATGAAGATGGATATTTAGCGGCATTTCCTCAGCGAGCGGCTGATGCATGGAGAGCTCTGCGAAGCGACCTCAGAGACGACTGGTGAACCTGTACGCGCATCAGTAGCTGCCGAATCTCGGCCATATAAGTGAATAAACTACTGATCAGCAAAAGCTTGAATAGAAAGAGCAGCCGGACACTATATATTAGAGCGCACGATCCGCGCGTCAACGGCAGACAATGAGAAATCGGGATTGGTGGTACTAGGAAAGCCCATGGAAAAGGGCCGTCTTCACCCGTTCACGAGTGCACGTCCTATGGGAATCTCTGATGGTAAAGTGTTTTCCCCGCGCACGTGGAAACCAATATGGGGTCCCCGCATCGCCGCATATCTGCAGAGCGGGTCCTTACTTCTCCAGTGCGCTGCCCTCACGAGGTCCTCCGTTCACGAGACAACTGTAAGCTGTCCATGTTAATCGCGATGCACTGAAACAACCCAGGTTGAAATCCACTGCACTATTGTCAACTACCTGATGACTTATCCAGGTCGTAGCTTCCATATTTATCTCTTGGTATAGCATCAGATAAGTACACATGTGCTCAGATGATGTCGGTGGGATAATGGGGACATTTGCGGCAAGTGAGACATTTTGGCTCAGGTGCCGACATGAAGTCGCACTCGACGCCACAAACGCCGACTGGAACCCACTTCTTGGTCTGCCATCCAGATAGATAGCGTCCACTGTCGTATCATCATTTCCGCATTTTAGCGGTTACTGAGGACATGGCGCCTCCAACCAGGTACGACATGGCTCATCCAGGAGTCTTCTTAGGCCTCATTCTCGGCCCGTATTGACCCCACTGACACTGTCTCTGAATAGACGGGTCCAAGACCCAAATCTTCTATATAAACCGCACGAGGGCGCTCTTCATTCAGCTCCCTCATCCTCGCCGATCCCACTTCGCCTTTGCCATAATCCATTCTCCATATCCTTCATCATGTTTGGAGTTGGCCCCGCACTCTTGGTTGGTCTTTTGGCCTTCCAGAGTGCATTCGCTTTACCTGGTACTAGCGATGCCCATATCAAAAAGCGTGACCTTGATTCCTGGATTACGACTCAAGGTCCTTATTCCTTAAAAAAACTACTCTGTAATATCGGTACAGAGGGATGCAACGCCGAGGGTGTTGCATCGGGGGCAGTCGTTGCTTCCCCAAGTAAAACCGAGCCACCTTGTGATTATTCCAAACCACCTCTGATGGCTCTCTCTAACAAAATCTAGATTGGTATACCTGGTCGCGAGATTCAGCTCTTGTCTTTAAATACCTCCTGGATAAGTTTGGGAACGAATACTCTGAAAGCCTCCAGGCCCAAGTTCAGAATTACATTGTCGCACAAGCGAAGCTCCAGGGTATCTCCAATCCGTCCGGCTCACTCGATAATGGGGCTGGGCTTGGAGAGCCAAAGTTCGAGGTTAACCTGACTGCCTTTACGGGAGACTGGGGTCGCCCGCAACGTGATGGGCCAGCTTTGAGAGCAGCAGTTCTGATCGGCTACGGAAACTGGCTTATTGACAACGGTTACTCTGCCACTGCAGAGTCCGCAATCTGGCCAGTCCTTGCCAACGATCTTGCTTATGTTGTTCAATACTGGTAAGAGTAGCTTTTTCGAGGTCTTGAACTATGCTAATCAAGTATAGGAATCAGGGTGGGTTTGACTTGTGGGAGGAGGTGAATGGGAATTCTTTCTTCACTACAGCCGCTCAGCACCGTGCTCTTGTAGAGGGTATTTCATTCGCAGCTAGACTTGGTAAATCCTGCGACAACTGCGCCACCGTTGCACCCCAAATCCTTTGCTACCAACAAAAGTACTGGAATTCCGAGGGCAACTATATCGTTTCAAACATAAACGTCGACAACGGACGTACTGGGAAGGATGTAAACTCTATCCTAACCTCCATCCACAACTTCGACCCCGCGGGCGGGTGCGATGCTCCTACATTCCAGCCGTACGTTATGACTATCAGAGGAGTTTCATGCTATTGCTGACGTTTTCTAGATGTTCCGATCGAGCTCTTGCAAACCACAAGTCTGTCACCGACTCGTTCAGATCCGAATACCCCATCAACTCCGGGATTGCACAAGGATCTGCCGTTGCAGTTGGTCGCTATTCGGAAGATGTCTACTTTAAGGGAAACCCCTGGTATCTGGCAACTTTCGCCGCTGCCGAACAACTTTATGACGCTCTTTACCAGTGGGACTCAGTCGGAGCTATCGCCATTACTGACGTATCTTTGGGCTTTTTCAAGGATCTTCTTCCTACAGCGGCAGTCGGAACATATGAAAAGTCCAGCTCAGAATTCGCCGCAATCGTTGCGGCGGTAAAAGTCTACGCCGATGGCTATATGTCCAAGGCTCAAGAACATACGCCTACAAGCGGAGACTTCGCTGAGCAGTTCGACCGCTCGAACGGATCGCCACTCTCTGCCACCGACCTTACATGGTCGTACGCTTCGTTCCTCAGCGTTACTGACCGACGAGCTGGTATCGTCCCCGCCTCGTGGGGTTCAACAAGCGGAAACAAGGTCCCCGATGGCGACTGTGGTAACTCCGCGTTCGGTGGATCCTACTCTAAAGCTGCGGATACCACATTCCCCGCGAACCAGACCCCTGGAACTGGCCCAACGACAACAGTAACTATCCCCGTGCCATCTTCAACTTCCTGCCTGATCGTTCCAACAGTAGCCGTCACTTTCAAAGAAGTAGTGACTACCCAGCCTGGCCAGACCGTCAAGATTGTCGGATCCGTCGCCAAACTTGGGAGCTGGAACACAGCCAATGCCATTGCGCTTTCCGCGAGTGGATATACGGACAGCGACCACCTATGGAGCGTTGCCGTCGACCTTCCCGCTGGATTGATAGTCGAGTACAAGTTCATCAACGTCGCGTCGAATGGTGTGGTTACCTGGGAGTCTGATCCCAACCGCCGGTACACGGTTCCAGTGTCATGCGAGAAGACTGCGACTGTTAGCAGTAATTGGAAGTGAGCGGGATCTGCATTACTAGCAAGCGTGATGAGTTATGAGTTGAATTTGGTTGTGAGCGAAAAATGACGGTTATGAAGTTGATGACATTGAGCCCGGAAATTTATATATGTGGCCAGGTCTTTACTCTGTACATAGAATACCTCTTAGTTACCAATGCGAATAATTTCATCTCTCAATCTCTGAATCTGACTCCACTTGTTCCTGGTTCCTGGCAGCTTACAATTATCACAGCCTCGCGTTCTTGATATCCGCAAGGCTGCAGGTCTCCCAGCCTCGCCACCCACCCAACCCCCACCTCGACGACGAACAGAACAAGACAGATCCGTAACAAGATCTCCAATCAATACACATCTCCTCACAATGTCTCATCACTGCCACGACGAGCACGATGGTCATGACCACGGCCACTCTCATGGCGACGGCGGCCACGACCACAGCGACGACATTACCCCCGCCATCCAGCACTCGCTGTACCAACATATCGACTTCGATGCCATACGGACGCTGAATGAAGCTGCGCCTGGGTCTGGCGCGGCGGTAGTCAAGAAAACATGGGCAGAGCGGTTGGAGGATAGCCCGGAGTTGGAGAGTGATGCTGATGAGCAGCTCTTGATGCATATTCCGTGAGTTTCCCTCTTTCTCACAAAGTCTTGGGGCAGTACAGTCGGGGAGCGGCTGTTACAGGTATGATGTGGGATTTCGCAGGGACTGACTTAATTATGTGCAGATTCACAGGCCAAATCAAACTTCACTCCATCCTAATCCGCACCTCCCAATCCGCCTCCGCCCCCCGCACACTCAAGCTCTTCGTCAATCGCGCAGACGTCGACTTCGACCTCGCCTCCGAACTCTCCCCCACGCAAGAACTGCACCTCTCCCAGACCTCCGAAGTGCAAGATATCCCCGTCAAGCGCGCCCTCTTTGGAAAAGCGCAGAGCCTGACGCTCTTCTTTGAGGATAACTTTGGGGATGGGGACGAGGATGTGTCGAGGGTGGGGTATTTGGGGTTTAAGGGGGAGTGGATGAAGTTGGGGGGTGCGCCGGAGGGGATCTTGTATGAGGCGGCCGCGAATCCGAGTGATCATAAGGTGAAGGGGACGAATGTGTTGGGGATGGGGAGTCGGCTTGGAGGGTGAGCGGGGGTGAAGGGGGAGACTGGTGTGAGGCGGGGTCCGAGGGATTTGAGAAGAGCGGGGGATACTGAGGAGATCCTGGAGAATATTAGGGAGTTGGTATGGCCGCTGGCATGGTTTATAGGAACCCTTGACATAAGATGCATTGCTCGTATTGAGTTACGAAACCCCGCAGAAGCGGCAGGGTCGCAGGTGGGCTGCGAAAGCACTCATTGTTGGAGTTTGACAGGCGATTAGTGAGATATATGCAGAAGAATGCGAACCTCTTAATCCACAGCTACTCGGGAGTAATTATCCGGCTCCTTGGAAATAAGATACTGGTCCCTCTTCAAAGAATAGTATCAAGAGAACGAACCGTCGTATTCCAAACCCTGCTGCATCCTGCACCGTAATATCGCGTGCACCTCCATACCGCGTTGTGCAGTGCAAGTGTGGAGCCCCCCATCTCTCTCATCTCTCACAGCAGCCCAAAAAAGTAATGAGTCATAAAAGTGGCAGCCCCATCACAGCACCCTACAAGAACCCACACAAGCAGTCTCCTCCCATCCAACCNCGTTGTGCAGTGCAAGTGTGGAGCCCCCCATCTCTCTCATCTCTCACAGCAGCCCAAAAAAGTAATGAGTCATAAAAGTGGCAGCCCCATCACAGCACCCTACAAGAACCCACACAAGCAGTCTCCTCCCATCCAACCAAGCAATTTGGCGCAGCGGAAGCGCGCCGGGCTCATAACCCGGAGGTCGCATGATCGAAACATGCAATTGCTATTAATTTTTTGATATTTTTGTTTTATTTCTATGGTTCTCTTTCTTTCTTTTGGTCTCCGTCTCCGGTTTTAGGAAGCGGAAGCGGGGGATTTCTTCGGAAGGGAGGGGCAAAATTAGACAAGGCTGAAAGAGAAGGCTGAGAGAGATCGGCTTGGTGCTTTTTTTGGGTGGTGATGCTCGCTTAGGGCTAGCGATGGGTTTATGGGGAGAGCATGGAGGATGGAAGTGAGAGATCTGGGGAGCCTGTTCATCAGCATGCATACGTGTTTTGCAGGGCACAGTTAAGGGATTGGTGCTGAAAGGTAAGCCGAGGTTTTCTGTGAGGGGATTTAGGGTCTGTGGGATTATCACAGCCACACAGAGACGTCTGTTGCCTCCGGCTGTTTTGTCAACGTCAGCCTTGCATGGCGGCCGATGGATAGCCGCATGTATACGGTATACGGTGCTAGGGACGCGCCTGGGGATTATTTGAGGCAGAGAATATGCCGTATGGGGTGGCGTGGGCGGTGGAAGATTGCCGTGGCTTGCATAATGTGGAGGAAGGGTCGGTTTCTGGAGTTTGATATTGAGATGTGGGGAGAGAGAGTATGGGTTGAACGGCTTCGGATAGAGGCGCGGTGACAGAGGAGACTCCTGTTGGCCGAGTCAGTCGCGGCTTTCTCTGACACGGGCGACATATGACGTTTAATGGCGCATACTTCACTCGTCTTCCGTATCCATGCCACCTCACAATACAATCCCAATTGCCTCATCCGTACCTCTCTCCAAACTGCTAACTGCCTTCTTTCTTGTCTTTGGCACATGAAGATGCGCTTCGTCAGATTCCAGACCGTTATCGATAAGGAACTCACAGTGAAAAGCCGGACGTGCCCCGTGCATCCCCCACCAAATTCGGCCGTTTTTCAACCCAAATGTACTTTGGTACGTACCTCCTGCAGTATATCCAGTTCGTACCGTAGTATGAGCCCAGAATTCTCTTCCTGGTCCAAAATCATAAATCCCACTTTAAATCCCACTCTGGATCCTCTTTCAACTCCTCTAAGCCCCCCTCTCTCCCATATTAGAATACTAAAATACTACTAAAATACTCAAATACCACAATAATAAACAGTCGAATGCCCCAGAAAGAGCAGAAAGAGGGCCAGCACCATCAAAGCCGAACTCCCCACACCCGCAGAAGCCTGGAGTATTCCTACCCACTACCAAAAATACTAGTCTAAAAGTACTCTCCCACCAAACTTGGTACTGTAAGGTACTTCTGAACCAAAATTGCCCACTGCCAAATTAGCCTTGCGCACCACCACCTTCAATCGTCATCCCCCATCAATCCACCACCACCACCACCACAAC
>LNAR01000414.1:0-20896 GCA_001630585.1 Pseudogymnoascus sp. BL549 | reverse complement strand
TAAGGGGGGTGGATAAGGGGGAAGTTAGTGTGCATTTGAGGTCGGGAATGGGGGGGCGGAGGGTACGCATTACACACAGTGCACAAATAATGCTCTCTCGCGGGTCGCGGGCCCATTACCATGTTTTCAGCAAAGTACTCCGCGACGACGAGGAAGGAGACAAGGAGGCAAGAAGAGACCCATCACCAGCTGAACACTATTACGGGACCCTGTCCTTATGAATGCAGTGCAAATGCAGCCACAAAAGCACTTACCACCCCCTCACCATCCACCAACAACCGCCAACAACTCCCACCATCCCATCCAGATCCACCAATGATCTACGGCACAGCAGCCAGTGTATGTATATTTGGAGAGATGCACAGCGCATCTTTCAGCCCTCCAGGCCAGCATTAAGACGGCCTGGCTGCACATCTGGGACGATGGAACGATGGAATGGAACGATGGGACGATGAGGCGATATACGATGGGACGATGGGACGATGGGATGATGGGACGATGAGACGATTGCGATGGGGCGTTGCGGCGGGACGATGTGACCCTGGGAGTATGCGCGGAGGGTTCTTGGGCGGCCAGCCACCGCTGTGTCTTCGTTCCCACCTTCCTGGCGTTTGTGTAGAGGGTTATGGTCGGTGAGCTGAGTCGTGTGCTGCATCGGTGGATCGAGTCAGGTTTGTCAGTTTTGTCCCTGTATACGGTGAGAGTACCTGACGCGGCCGGTCGAGCTGAGCCGGCGCGGTGAGTGGGATCTCCGATGACGAGGGCGGCTGGATCTCGAAGGATCGCGACGAACGAAAGTACTTCTTCCAGATCTTGGACGCGTTACGGAGGTGTGCGTGGATCTTCATTCTTCCAACAGTTACCTGTCGTTTTCATTCTCAATTCTCAATTGTCAATTGTCACTGTCATCGCCATCTGTCACTCCCACCGCGGCAACACGTGAAAACGGCGCTCCCGTCAACTACCTACGGACAACGGTGTCCCCGTGGCTGAAATTCTTTTCCAAGATAGCTCAGAACTGCCTTGGAAGACATTCGCCACATCTCTTGTAAAGAACCATGGTAAGCTGTAAAATATACAGCCAAACACAGAACAGACAGGCCATCGCGGTCCCGCCGCTGCAGATCTTGTGGCGTGGCCACCAAGAGATGGTGTTCTGATGTCCAAGTTTATTTGTGGGTGCCGGAGAGCGGGGATCTCTCCGTAGATACTTTATCTGATCGCGCGGCACATACGTTTTTTGTACGGACTACACCACTACGATGACATCTTTGAAGAACTCGATATAGGCACAAAATCATCGGCAATTGCACAGTACACATCCATCGGTAGCAAACGGTAATCACCACTGCAACGACCCATCCAACAAAAAACTCTGGCTAGAATTTTTATCTTGTCCTCCTTCCCACTTTTCGGCAAAATCCGCCGAGCGGACCTCTCCTCCGCAGAAAAAATAAGGTCGCCGAAATGGAAAAAGATGGCTAAATTTGAATGGGAAAGGGGGACCGTGTCGGCATGGCATTTGGACTGGCTTTGACCCCCATGAAACATTGCACCGGAGACATCTCCGGTGATCCTCCAACGAATATGATACGCCGATCACCGAAACATCACTTACTATCTACAGTTACAGTACGCACAGTTCGTGTATTGACTACAACTGGAGAATCCTCCGGCAAGATTACTCCGATTGCGTGCACCGCCACAGGAACAACGTGGACCGGTGAGGATACAAGGGGGGTGGTGTGAAGGAGGGGGAGAACGAAAAGGGAAACTGCCGAGTGGGGGGGGGAGAACGGAATAAGGAAAGAATGCAAGAGGGATGAAGAAGCAAGTGAGAGGAAACGTGCATGGAGAAAAGACCAATTGTAGGCGACAGTCCAGCCCTTTCCCTTCTATGTATGCAGCAGCAGTGAACCTGGTCTCCGAGTCAGTCAGTGTTTGCGATCGAAGCGATCGAGGCGATGGTGGCAGCGGACGACCAGCGATTAATACGTTTGAGGAGGCCATAGCGCATGAACAGCTCTACGATCATCGCAATGGCACCGCGAAGGAGCTCCCCATATCGGCTCTCCGAGACATGTTTTCCACCTTCCGTTTGGCATCTCCGGACCGTCGCCGAGTCGAGGGGCATCTCGCCTTCCTCCTCGTTTCCTCCCCTCTCTTTCCTATCCCACACAACACGCTCTCTATTAATATAAGCCCCTCACCCTATGGTTCGATAGATAAACGGATGGCTGCCACAGAAGACCGACCATTGGCAACTACGTGGGCGTTCTACAGACAACTGGAACCTAGATGCGAGTGCTCTCCAACCAAGGGGGATTGAGCAGGAACTGGCGCAAGCGATGTGACGCATGAGAGACAGACATGGCTAGCTACCTAAGGATGTGGCCACAGCGTACCAAACACCGATGCCACCTGCTCAATGGGTAGGTGATAAATGACAGGAAGATCCAGTTGCGGCAAAATGTTGCAGAACTATAGACGCTAGGATGAGGGGTAAGTGACGCGATAGATGTAGTTACACGCGCGCGCTCTGAAGGCGGGGGTGGCTAGAGTCGATCCCCGCGATCCATCCTGATGCATTTACGAACGAGAACGTAAGCTCGCCCTAATAACATCCCGACTCCACCGATCTGCCCGTGTTACCCGGGCCGACCTAGAGATAGAGGATGCCGTAGTCACTAACGATAGCGAAATGAGAGGTTTAGAGAATATAGTCCCGTATCCCGTATGCTGACTATACTGGATCCGTGTGATTAACTATTCGTACAACTCCAATCCCGAGTTCCTACTCTTCTTTCCCTTGACTCTCTGTCTGCCAACACCTCGCTTCCTAGATGCATGCTTTCCATCTTCAGCCTCCCCGGTCCTATCAAATGCGCAAATATCTATACCGAAGGAGAAAAATAACAATCCCATATGCCAAACCCCTGAAACGCCGCGCCTCTTCCGTGGAGAGAGCGCTGAATGCTCTCGAATCTCGTCGGTATCACTCGTTGCTATCTAGCAACTACTCGCACTGTTCTGGCTATTACTAGCTCCATTCCATCCTAATTTCCCTATCCGCAACTTCGGGAATCGACTGCTCAATCAGTCGATAGGTCGGCTACAGCTCGGGTGTTGTGGATTCCCATATCGTTCTTATTTATAAAGCGATGGCTCCGCGCCTCGACTCGCGCGCATGCAGCCATGCTTGAAGGCCACAGAAGGCAAGGAAGAACTGCACAATTTGTTAGCCTCCCGCACACCCAGTTCACTTCTCTTCCCCATCCCCCCTATATAGCTACTTCCTGGCCTCCCCACCAGCTCTAGGCAGCATCGTATAATCTTGGCCGGCGACGGCCAAAGAAGCAACCCCACGCCACACCTCGAACCGAGAAGAAAACGAGCACCTACCACGTAAACAAACACAGCTCCAAACGCTGTCCCTGCCACCACAGGTCCGGATTCCGGGTCCTCGTTGCTATCCATCAGGCTGTGGTGGCTTGCGCTGAACAGCGCGCCGAGGACCGAGAGGATGACGATGGCGAAGACGGAGATGACGATGCTGATTCATACCATTAGCTGTGTGTTCGGTTTGCATGGACTGGTAGTTGGAGTTTGATAGTGAGATGGTGGGGGTGATGGGTTAGGGAGGACATACCATGACCAGGCATGCATGATGCTGACGACGGGCTTCATATTTGCGGTAGTTGGTGTGACGACGGATTGGTGATTGATATGCTGTAGCAATGCGCAGCACTCGTGTCTGAAGTGGTGGGATGTCGGTAGGTATTGGTAGTGATAGTCGTAGATAGAGATCTGGGGTCTTGATGGAGCTGTAGCTCGGAGCTGGAGGACGGAGATGGATCGATGTCGTCGCCTGATGACTAAGCAAATAGCATCACGTGATTATATATTATATTTGTGTATTAAGGGACAGCACTTTAGCAAAGGGTACAGAGGCATACTAGTAATATACTCATTCTTATCATCCTAGGATTGGGATTTAACTACAATGTTTAACATAATATATTCTCTTGTCATGCTTATCCGCCACAATAAGTCAAGGTAACATAGAGCAAGTATAAATAGCACCGCAGTAATAGTTTATCCGACTCCGCCTTAATCCCTGTCAAGAACTGCAGTCTGTTGATTGGAATTCCCTTGGCGAACACCCAAGGTGGCATTGTCAAACGCCCAAAAGCTTAGTCGCGTCTTACATGGAAAGACAAGGACATGTAATGCTTATGGTACACGTTCACGATACTTGATGTTTATATTACATACGTATTGCAGTTCACTCATTTAGAGCATGTTGCCGTCATGATCCGGCTACCTGCCGTCCTCCGCATTGCCGTCTTCCTTACCTTCGGTGTTGGCGTCGTCCTGTACTTCCGCCTCGTCTCGGACCCCCTTGAGCGGACCCGGAAGCTAATAAACTTCCACCCCCAAGCGCCGGATCTTAACGCCACATTGCCCAAAGATGCATTTGACTTCCCGCCTCTTGATTCAGAGGCTATCCGTGGCATATGCGCCGATACTGAGTGGAATCCAGACCTAGTATTCACGTGCTCTGAGAGCGTGGGCGGCATTGGCAACATCCGCAACTCCATTTTGAACTGCGTGAGGTTTGCTATTTCTGCCGGTGCCGCTCTTGTTGAGCCTTCTATCGTTCTGCGCGATGATGTTGACAGCGCCGAGATCCGCACGGGCGTCAAGACGGACATGGGATACATGCTCGACCCGGTGCACTTCCGCGAGTCACTGCGCCTCTCTTGTCCTGGATTGAAGATATATCACCGGATCGAAGATTTAAAGGGGAAGGCATTTCATAATCCGATTGCGCTGCTCCCGGAGTCGCTGGAGGCGAAATTCCCGGCCACGGGACTGCAGCACCCAGAGAAATGGCGGGCGTCCTTTGGCACCTGGCTTGGCCAGCATGTCGGGCAGTCACCGGAGGGAACTGTGATTGTCAATCTCCAGCGCTCATACCTCATTTACCCTATCTACACCGATGGCGAGAACTTTGCACTCGCCTTTGGAAAGATCCTTAAATTCCGCGCCGATACGCGCATCTTCGCCACGAAGACTCTGCTCGGTCTGGCCGCTAATGCGCCCGCTGTTGACCTCTCCCAGCCTATTCTCCCCGACTTCTTCTTCGGCGCGCACCTTCGCACCGAGCATGACGCCCAGCTGGGATGGCCAGCAGAGGACTGGGTCTACGGACGCTACGAGACGCAAGCAAAGTTTTATTTCAAGCAAGTCCTAGCATCGGGGCTTAATAGTGTGTACATCGCATCTGGTGACCAAGAGGAGGTCGCTAAGTTTGCGAGAGAAGCGGTAGAGAAGAACCTCACTGTTTCGACGAAGTTTGATGTTCTCGGCGCCGAGGACGTGGCGCAGCTGAAGGCTTTGTCTTGGGATCAGCAAGGGATGGTGGATTTCTTGGTTATGCTGCGCGCATCGCAGTTTACGGGTATTGGGCACTCGAGTTTTGCATGGAATGTGGCGCTGGTTAGACATATGTTTGCGAAGGAGAAGGATCATTTGAGGGGACCGCATCTGTTGAATGATGAGCTCAGTGACATCTATGGATATCCGAAGCAGTATCCGGAGTATGCGAGTTGCTTGTGGCCGTAGAGGAGGATTGATTTGTATACCAATGTACTACATGTGTTAGAAGATTACTATGAAGCTATTGACACATATAGAACAAATAGATACCAATATAAATTTAGCTATTATCATACCAATGCTTCATGCAGGAAAAGTACTATGCATTGGATCTGAACGCCCTGTCAGAACGGCGAGGATTGTGCGGGCCGTCCCTGGGAAAGGTGGATGCTCGTCCTTGGCAAACGTCGGCGGATAACGGTGCCGGAGTTCTAGCCAGTCCGTCTTACTCCTAAAACCTCCGCTACTTCGACTCATAACCCCCGTTTCTATATTTTCCTTTTGTGCTTCCTTTTCTATCTAATAATTATAATATCACCTTCTCATACTTTATTCTATCACATCATGCCGCTAGTACCAGGTCTTCGTCAGGCATCCGCGAATCCATCATTCCTCTCCATCCTCCGGAGCCTGAGTTTCACATACCCCGTGACGCAGGAGTTTCTCAAATCTTCAACATTTGAGCTTGTAAATCCCAAACATCATGATGTTGTCACTGACCAAGTATCAATACGCTTACCGGCATCATCCGTCTCTAACCTCAGCGATGAGGCTGCCTTGGCCCTGTTTACTCGCGGATTTTTCGGCGGGAGAGTGTTTGCTTTCGAGAGGCTATACATGAAGATGGGTGGGTGGAGAGTAATACCAACCGGATACACCGGTAAGTTTCTAGCCGGTAGATCTCTTTGCATCGAATCGTTTGCTCACGGTGATATAGGCTTGAAGAGTCTCCCAACGGAGAGAATAGAATGGAACCATCACAATATCCCCACTACGTCTTTTATGCCTGTGGGAGACATTTTGTTTGGGGCATTTCAACTCGTTGACTCTCATGTCAAAGTGACACCATCTGACCCGCTACCTAGCTACCTTACCTTTGGGTTCGGGTCAGACAGGGGCCAGTTTGCGGGGTGTCATAGGTTTTCAATCCATAGGGGCCTGGAACCAAAGAAGGGTAGCGAACCTGGCAAATTAAACATTTCTGGGGCCTCTGATGAGGCAGAATTGCTAGATGACAGCGAGGTGGAGATAAGGCTCGAGCATTTCAGATGCAACCCCAGCAGAAATGTTCCTTCTTGGGCGGAGTGCATCTCTTGGTTTCATCGCTGGTATGCCGAATTTTTATTTGCGGACGGTATCAGCAGTGTTTTGAGGCGATGAGGCGAGTCATTGGATTGTTGGAGTTACTGGAGGAACGGGAATTTTACATGGAGTTTAAGAAGGATAAAGGATATCTCCCAGGTTGCATGAACAGGATAAAGAGTATCTCTTCTGGTACGTGGACACGCTAACGGAAGTCTCTCACGGCGTTTAAAGCTCATATAGAGAAATATTCCCCATATGTATAGTTAAAACTCTCTCCTAGAATGTACAATATCTTAATAAGTTCAGTATAGTCTTTTCTCTTCCGCAAGTCAGCGTCATACTACTGAGGCTTGGATCTTGACCTTCTCAGTAGACCGGCAGCTTGAAAGCATCAAAGTCATACAGCCAAGAATCAATGGAAGCCTGATCGAACTCGCATTCCATCTTTGTGCCATTCCCAGTCCAGCGCGGTCTCAGCGGCCAGAGACATATCTGCTGGTTCTCACCAACGTGATCACCTTGGAGTACAGTTGAGTTAAGCGTGGCAGGGGCAACACCATTCTCGACCCAGTTAATAAGAACCTCAAGGTTGGTCTGAGGAAATGGCCCATTAGGCTGGGTAGGACTGGGACTGCAATGTGCGGCGCCTGGAACAAGGAAGAGGCGATACCACTCGTTGAGTGCCGCGTTACCATCCTCGAAGTTCATATCTGGGTACATGATCTTGCGGACAGATTCGTGGTAGCGTACTGATGAAGCGGCTGGAATGCTGTTGTCGGATTCACCGTGGAAATGGAGGACCTTCCCGCCTGCTGCGTGGAATGGCGTCAGGTCAGGCCAGGTTGTTTGCAGAGAGTCGTCGTATTTATGCCAACTCTCGAGGATCCAGTCTCTGAGGGTATCGCCAGTGACACCGTCGATGTTGGCAAAACTGGAACTATCTACCATATCGACAAACCTCAAAACAAACTCGGCGGCATAGTTGCTGACGCTTAGCTCCCATGACTTGGTCTCGGAGTTATATTGCGTCTGGGCGTCGGCAAAGGTAGAAGACGGTTGGTAGGAAAGATAAACTTGGCGCCCTTGGGTGTCTCGCACACCATCCGTGATTCCTTTCGCAACCGCCACTCCTTTAGCCGTAACGGTGCCGTTCTGTGCTGGAGTGGCAGGTGAGAATGGAGTTGCCGGCGCTGCGGCGCACGAGTACGGTTTGCCGACAATCGAATTTAAGTCGAACTTCAATTTGCAGAGGTCAGTCCGAGCTACTACACCATCTGTCTTGCCATCCATTGGATCGCATGCAGCAATTGTTTCGGTAGCAATCTTGTCCAGTTCGCATGGTGGAGGATAGTAATCGAGGTTTTGCTCAACGACGTTGGACCAGAGATGTTGAATTTGCTGATGAGCGAAGCGGAATGCGGGGGCGCCTGTAATAGCGCCGTCCCATTCATCGTCGAACCGCTGGATTTGGCTCCAACCATCGCGACCTCCTTCGGAACAGCCTTGGTAATATGAGTACAGCTTTGTGTCGGCCATACTGAAAAATTTCTTGGTGAACTCTTTCCCAATCACACTCAGTTCATGGATAGCTTCATATCCAAACATATATAGCGCATCCCAGTTAGCCGTACCATTCTGAAGTGGCCAAACTTCATCGAAATTCGTGTTGAAGCTTCCGAAGCCACCATCAGTGGCACCGGCAACCGCGCCGTATATTACGCCTCCCGGGAGCGAGCGGCTGCCAGAGTTTATAGCATAACCGCCGCCTCCAGTAGATAGGTATCGGTTCTTGAAAGTATCCGGAGCTGGAAGCCAGTACCACACATGCACTTGGTCGTCTGCTCCACTGTGAGAGTATGCAAAGGTAACATTGCAGTAGTCGAACACAGCATCGGGGAAATTGTTGTCGCCGCTGGCCGTGGCGCCCGTGACTATGTTGGCAGTAACCGATGACGAGTCAATAACTATGCCATTGATAAGGCCATCGATGGCCAGAGAGGATTGGACGTGAGATGGCGTGCAGACTTCAGTGATGGTTGTGGCCCGGGCGATCGCAACAAATGCAGCCAAGTTGATAACCCAAGATGCGTACCCCATGTTGGCTATGACAGAGGATAATGGACTGCTTCGTCAATGTTACAGTTGAGAGTGAATCGAGAGGTGGGATACGATGCCCTATATTTATATACGCTGCTCTCAGGTCCCATATAACTCAATCCGTATGGATTAACCATTGAAATCCAGCAACATGCCGTGTCTCCACAAAGCTTGTGCCCGGCAGTTTTGCCGATAAAAGCGAGATTTACCCGTCTCGACTTAAGCTACCAGACCTAGATTTAGGGCGATTAGACACGAGCTTAATTTATTTTCAGAGATCTTTGTTGTGAAGTCGGTAATTTACTATCTATCAATAGGGTTTCTGTGAGACCGAATTGCAAGAATGGTTTCCATCATGAAAACGGTTCTGTTTAGAATGCGGATTAATATCTGCAGAAATTCAAACGGTGCACGCCACCTCCTCCCAACGCAATGCTCTCAGTTGACATAAAGTTATTTGCGAAAGCGTAAGAAAACTAACGCCCGACACGCTTTTCATAATGTGACGCGTGGACGCCACGGTGACGGCGTCATCCATCCAGGGGGTTGGAGATTGGATTGTGGGACGTGGACAGTGTGTGGGGACGTTTGTGGGGATGGTTGTGGGGATGTATGGACTGGGGGTCCAGGCGGTTCTCCAGCGTGTGGCGCGCACCCGAATTGCTCTCATATGCCTTCTACTGTATAATGCATATAAGAGAATACAAGAGCGTACATATCAATGGTTTCCTAGAGAAATATAACGTTATAGACTTCTCATATTTTCACAGGTGTTTCACGCTGACAGTAATGTATAATTTTGGTTGTAGAGACTGTGATTTGTAGTTGTACGCCTACTTCGTGATGTTGGAAATTGGTTCGACGTCGACTACCAAAGCATCTATATTATATAAATACCAGTATAGTAGTCGACCCTCGTGCAGCAAATGAATATCAACTTAAAACAGCCAATTCTTAGGAAACACATGGTCTGTATAGTGCTCAATATATTTTGCCTGCATCGCAGCCTGCACAAAATAGAAATAGCCACCTTCCGCCAAGCATTCCGCTATGGCCCTAGAGTTAAAATTAGCTCGGATTCTTTATTATACACACCCACTTTAACTTCTTACTTCGTGACATAAGTTACCATTAAATGCTTGATGTCCTTAACCTCGTCGAAGTTTTCCGGCTTTTTTGAATACACACACATTACCTATATTTCAATAGTTAGTAGACATCTTTCGCACTGAATGCCTAGGTGACTATATCAAACATACAAAGTGGTGCATATTCCCGTGCCAGGGAAAGCTTAAAGGGCCCCCGGTGACTGGAACTTCAGCCTTTTCCCGTAGTATGATGTCTAAGCTAGAATACAATTAGCTCTATAATTAAATAAACGCAACTAAAACACACTCTGTAGAAATAATGCCCCCTATTTCTTCTCGGGTTGCATGACCATCATTGTTTTCATCGAAGATGGGTGTTTCAGCATTCTGGATACGAGAAGTGTCGGCCAAAACTTTAACTTCAGGGAGAGGGGTCAAACTCCGCGCAATAGCAGCTGCATTGACGTATTGTGAACAGAAGCCAAGAATGGCAAATAAGATGGCAAAGCCTCGCATATTGGGAATATAAATTTCGAAGAAATCACTGAAGCTGATTTTGTGTCGAAGGTGAAGAGCAATAGATTATTTTTGTGGTAAACCCCCTATACTTATACATATTTTTTGTGTTTTTAAGGCGTTCTAAAGCTGCCACACGCTTACCACACAAATTTATAAATCATCACTGCATTAAGCACGGAGGTATGGTATCATGCAGCACTCAATATTTCTCAGGCTGTATTTCTGACGTGCTGTAGAGCTCCTAGCTGACAAGCAAGGGATGTTGTCTGGTGACCTAATACACTGCGGTGTAAACTCTGTCTCATAAGTTTCACGCAAGGCTCTATGCATCTTTTAATAGCCCTCAGAGTGTTATTTATGCCGTGTTGTTATAAAGCTACTAGCTAAGATGCAAGGCAACTGACCAGCAATCTAAACCCCCATAATAAAGCCTTTGGAGGTGGAGGGCAATTCAGGGGGCGACTAGCCAAATTTGCAAAAGGCCCCCAAATATAGGCAATGGGGTAGCCAGGCGTGTCAGCCAGTTGTTGGCTTCTGGTTGCAAGACCTTGGCTATGGCTTCTCTAGAGGGGGAAGGGAACTACATAATAGCGCCGATGACCCAGTTAAAATACTAGGCAATAGCTGGATCTGTATAAGCGACCGCGTACAATATAGAACCTTGCTGGAGCTAATGCTACTCCTGGAGTGAGGCAGGACAATAGCACCGAGACCTACAAGCAAGGAATCACGCCGATACAATAACTGTTGAGCTTGACTCTAGCGCGCGGCTGTAAAAGCAATTAAGGGGCTTTGACAGCCTGACTAGGGGTGGAGACGGGATCCGCAATACGTCTAACCATCGAACGCATCAAAAAGCGAGCATGCAAGGGTGGGGAGCAGCAATGTAAATCTGTATGGGAATAAGCGTGTCCAAGAAAGCGAGGATGTGTGACAACTATCATTACCGAAGGAAAAATAAAAGAATGCAAGACACGGGAAAGCAAGGCCAGTGGCTTCGTAAGCAATGCGATCATGCCTAATTGTAGCTCTTAAAGCATGTACAGGCATTTACCCATCTGTACTTTATAGTATGGGTATGCTCTTGAAGGTAGGTATCATAAGAAAGTAGTGGAATGAAAAATTTGCCAAGCAGTTTTGCGAGCCTACTATATTATCCAGTTCAAACGTCTGGTTACTAGTAATAAAGCACCGACGGCTTATCTGTTTAGGCACAGACGCAGCGTCAGCAAGGTGGAAAGGGGGGACAAACTTCCCAACTTCACACCTGGCACTTGACACGCACAGCTGTCAACCATAAAATTTGTACTACACCGCAGAGAGCCCGTTCGAGGCAACATTATTGTTTCATCGGTTTCCCAGTTGCCTGGTACGGATTAGGTTGCAGTATTAATACAACAGTGGTGGCCGTCGGCGCTACTAAACACCCGAGACAACGTCTTCTCAGCATGCAAGGGTAGTTCTGAGGCAAGGTGAAAGATTTTAACTTCAGTAGCAAGTTTCGATCATTATTACTAACTATAGAAACAATAGGCAAGGCCATAAACTCGGATTTAGGTGACCAGGACGATTTCTGTCAATGTAGTCACTCATAGAAGCCAATTTCTTTGGAATGAAAATATAAAACTCACGTCTCGCCCCTCTGGTATCCTGCCCACCAGTCTCGAGAACACACCATCCATTATAACCAACTTTCAACCCCAGCCCGTCATCCAGCGCAATCAATTGCTTAAATTCACATCTTAGTTACAACAGCTATGCAACTATCCGCCTTCACTCTGTTGGCGATTCTGGCCTCCGCAAATGCACTCACCAACAGTGCTCCGGTCTCCCCGTTAGATGCAGTTGTCCATACTGTCAATCTCTTCAACGGAGTTAACATAACTGCGGTAACTGTTGGACATCCAGACATTCCTACGCTTCCCATTCCCGCGGGTGGTAAAAATATGTGTGCCGGCTCCGCATTTTGCAACAACGGCCAACCCTTCAGAGACCAGTGCTTTGAAGCCTTTACCAAAGTACGGGACGTAGTTTATACTACAGGCGGCACGTATGTTGATATCTTATATAGTTTCCATTTTATTTTCCTACAATCAACTCAACTTCACACTAACGCACAACAACCTAGGGGTGCCGGCGGCGTGTGTTCTGGCAAATGCGGGTTTTTTCTAGAAGGAGATGGATGCCGCGCTACCAAGGATGAATTCATGAGAGCCTATACTACGATCCGGAGCACCAATAACTGTCTGGCATGTGGTTACGCCTTTAAACCACGCACTAATGGTATGTTTAGAACCTGATTGGTCTTGTCGTGTGCTGATGGCATGACTTATCCAGAAAAATGCTGGATCAAGTTCGATTACGTGTCTAGGTGTTATTAAATGGGAGGAAGGTCTTATAAGAAAAGGCGGGTGCTGAAGTATTTTAGAGTTGAAATTGGGGAAACCATCACTGTCGCTTTCGTAATCAGAAAAATAAGCTTGGAGTGGGAGTAATATAGTCTAAATACAATCGTTTATTACTCCTGCCCTTTTTACCAAGTTTATCATGCAGCTTCTGGTTGATGAGCATTATAGCCTCCATGCCAAAAGCTGACTTGGCAGTGCATATCCCTTCAGCCAGGCGCAGATGTTCATTATAGCTTGCATATAGTTAGCGAAATCAATAAATCAATCATATGTTAAATCTTGTTGGCTTACAGCCATCTTCCAGAGGTGTAGTTATAAAATGAGTGGGGAATGTCGTTGATATCCACCTGCTTTGCCTTGTAATCCGCTATACTGAACTTTATCGATTGTTGACGGAACCACCGATTAACGGACGGCTTTGGCAAGCCCCCCCGACGGGGACTAAAGCGACACGCGGTTCTACAAATATAGTTTCTTTTATACATCACTCTGATTGATACCCATAAATATACAACGCCATTGCTAGCTTGAGGATAGATTTAGATTATGCGCGCGACGTTTCGTTCTCGAAATAACGCTAGCGATTGCTAGGGGCGGTTGGCCCCGCCATTGATCTGCGCCCTGACAGGCCCTGTGTGTCTTGATTGAAAGTTTGGCATGGTCGTGGCTTCCGTCCCAAGTATATGCTGCCTGCAAAGCGGCGCTAACTCATGGCGTCGGCCGATGCTGCTCGTATGATAAAAAATGGGCAAACAACGAACCGTACGATTGTATCCTTACAGCTTCAAACAGGCTTGCACTTGCTCCACCAAATGCATTGTCTCATACCATCATTCGAAATAAAAACCACACCTCCTCAAACTACGATCCCCGCGTCTACTCAGCCCACCATAACAATGGTTGACAAAATGAAAGTCTACGTTCATGGCAGCTGCCGCAATATCGATGGACAAAACCCAATCGCTGTTTCCAGCGCCGTCTTCGCTCACGAGTCCGGCACCCATAAAGCCTGGACGCGAATTGTCCCAGCACATCCCACTCCCACTCGTCAGCGAGCGGATCTTATGGCAATTGTTCTGGCGCTTGAGAAAGCAATGGCAGATGATGGCCGCTTCTATACCAAGCGCACAGTGGACCTGAACATCTATTCCGGATCGCTGTATGCCGTCAAGAGCCTCACAGATTGGGCCGACAGATGGATGTACAATGGGTGGATTGGAACTGATGGGCGCGAGGTGGACAACAAGGACCTGATTAAGTGGGCATTGGAGGTGGAGGAGATGCTGATGGATGGAGGGAGCGTGAGGTATTCATGTCTCCCAAAAGAGGAGAAGACGGAGGCAAACGCGTACTGCGAGCAAGCGCTGAACCTGTGGATGGGAGGATTTCCGGTGAGATGGGAATGGGAGTGGGAATGGGCGAGGAGTGACAGCCAGGTTTAAGGGGCCCCATGGCATGATCCATGCCTCGATGGGGATGGGTGGAAGCCTGCCGTTGCTGGCGCAACTTTGATAAAGCTAGCTCTTTCTTTCGTGGTGATTTTTGGGGCTGAGAAGGCAAGGGGATGACTACTGATAGATTGTGGACAACCGGGTGGTGGCTACTAGATGCAGTCGTATTGGGTTAGTGATATTATTCATTCATGTAAGGGTTTTGGCCAAAACAGTGAAGCCTAAAATGGGAACATGATTGGCTATATTCCGTATGTGTGTAATACGTCCGAGCCTTTCAGATGTAGACAACCCCCTATCTGCCCATTCACTCACCATACCTCCAGGCTATCCGCTGCCAGCAATCCCAGATGCGCATCGAGCATGGGGCGTCATGCAGTCGCTCGCGGTTCCAAAGTCGCAGCACGAGCCACTGGAACCGCACTGGTACACATGATGCACATTCAATTTTGCTGTAATTACAGCACCGTCCCCGGAAGGTGGGCGTAAGCAGCTGCCACAGTAGATGCCCGGAATAGTTCCCGCTGCGCACTTGCATCCGTTGGCAACACAGCCGCGCCCGACGAGCTCGGCAGGTATGGCAACATCGCGCTCTGCTGCTGGTTCGACCGCTCCCGCCGTGACGAGAGTGACCGCGGCCACGAGGAGAAAGGAGCAAAGCTGCATTTTTGTTGGTGGTGTGGATAATTATTGGTCCTGGTTTCGTGTCAGCTTTAATAGTCTAGTGGGTGTCTGTCCTGTTCACTTACATATGCTTTGGAATGAAACATCCGAGAAAACAAGACTTGAATTGGGAAGGTTAGTCTGATAGACTGAAGAGGATCTGTTTCGTATTCATATACACTGCCAACGGCATCATTGGGCTATTCTCCAACACAATCTTCAGGCAGACTGGGGCGTCTGGCAACAACTTGGAGGCCGTCTTACCTCACACCGTTTTTCCAATTGGGGAATCCAACAATTCAAAGTCCGTCTGACGGCCATTTACTTTCCATCAGGAGAAGGCGGTAAACTATTTTCTGCCAAGGAGCTGTGCTTGTGGTGTACTGGTTGTGGCAACAAGGGCGTCCGCCACACTCTAAATGGATGACAGCACGCTAATCGGAAAGATGTGGGTGTCGTCTCAACCGTATATGGGCAAGTTATGCGATACCTGCCCTTCATAAAACCGAATCGGGTAATTTATGTCGCCGTTGCAGTCTTACACCCTGGTCTTGATCCTTACCAACGTCAGCGTTCTAGTTAGAACTTCAACTCTGAGCGTACCAGGCAGCACGGCACGCGACATATTTCACCGAGTCAGTGAAAAATCGGGGTAAAATAACCAGTGGTTATTTTACCCCGATTTCTCACTCGGTCTAATATTTGAACCTTCAGGCATCGGCGGAACCCTCAATCCAAAATGTGTCTTCGGAACTGGCTCAAGAAAGAACCCTTGGGAGGAAAATACTCCGGGATACATTCGTTGAGATCACAAATCTACACGAACAGAATATCTTACATGGCGGTAAACAAGGCCATTATATCTCTGTGACCACTATTTGACTGTTGCTAACACTAATAATCTACCATCGTGCCAACTTCCTGCCCGACTTATTGTGAGCCTCCGTACTCTGCACCTCCATAACCTTGTTACAGTGCATCCACACGATGTTGCGGAATATTATTTTCTGCATGAACAGCGAAGAATCAAGTCGAGCGGATGGATAAAGAATTGTCGTCAAGAGCCTGCTCTCTCACTTTGGAGATGGTCTGGGTTGGTTAGCCTTTTGGAGCACCTCGTCGACTCGTTTCTGCATGGCGCAACCTTGTTCTGGGTGTCCTGGGGTTTACAACTACCGATACGGAGAGCCTTTCTCCACGTGAAAACGGTGGATGAATAGATCAGAGCTATCGTTACAAAGATGGCAAATCTCTATCCAGCATAAAGGATCACTTTAACGGAGGCCATCTGTTATTCTTGGCTCCGAATGTATGACGTGGGTAAACATGGCGTCGTCACTGTCAGGAGAGATAAGAAGACTGGCCACATGCCCAGATGATGATGATAGGCGGACCTCAAGACAACATTAGCGACAAAAGGGTCGTTCCCTGTGTGGGCCACGAACTATGGCCGATCAATACACGAGGGAACTCCACGGGAAAATCTGCACGGCGGAGCAATGCTCGTCTGCTTGTCTTTGGAAGGGAAGATGCAGTATATGACTTGAGATTGCCGGAAGGGGAACTTCAGACATCGCGACTTGGCGCACTCACGATGGAAAGAACGGAGCTTCGAGAAGCCGGTTAATGTCAAGACTTCCCCAATCAAGTGATCTCAACGTACAGCAAGTGGATGCCGTTCGTCCGGATCCCCCTTTATCGGAGCCAGCCGCCGTCTCGCCCCGCGGTGGCTTCATGACCAACTTTGCCAAAAACCCAGACGCGTGGCTCCCCCGTGCCGAATTCCCCATTTAGGACGACCTAATATGGAATTGCCTCATGCAGCGGGAATCTATCTCCTTATCTGTCTCCTGATTGACGATCTCACCAGACGCCAGATACGACTCACTAACTTGGGTGGGCTAGTGTCGTTGTGCTTTTCCCCGCATTATGGGGTTGTTTCCCCGCAAGAATATGGAGCTATCGTTAGACTCGTTTGTCTTATCATTTTTGAGAGATGCCAATCAATGTAACATTACATTTTACCAATCTCTAGTCATCTTAACTACGGTTATCGGCGAGATGTCGATCCACATAGGCTGGCTCGGCATCTAAGTAGCTGTCCAGTACAAAAACTCCAGAAGCCCAACTGACTCTCCAGTGAATTGTGCAGAGAGTGCGCCTTGCTTGCCTAATTAGGTAATTTATGCTTCCCGGTGCAACTTACAATACTACCCAGCTACTCCATCTGCCATTGCCAGTGGATCTCATTACAACAAAGTCAGTTTATCGGCAGTCATTATTCTTGGTTTTGCGGGGTAAGTTATTGATTTAGGAGAATATATCTACCTGTGGCCCATATGTCTTTTCCCGTAAGTTGATCGGGCCACCGTCGCCATATTCTCCACTCCACAGTCCCTTTTTCAGCTACCTATCCCTTCTCTGTTGTTCTCTCAAGAAATACCCTTTCAAAATGTTCTATACATCACAAAGCACGCTTCGGTACGCCGTCAGCGTTCTCGGTTTGTGCGCATTACCGAGCGTTCTCACTCCCGCCCAAGCTGCACCCACTCCCTTCACAATCAACTCAAGAGAGCTCTTCAAAGAACAAGTTCTAGCCACAAATGGAGTCGGCCCATCCCCATACTACCGCATCGTAGCCCTCGCAAATCTAGGCAACGGCATCGTCCTTGCCGCCTACGACGGACGACCTGATGGAGCAGATTCTCCATCCCCAAACTCCATCATGCAACGCCGCAGCACCGACGGCGGGGAGACCTGGGGAGCACCAACGTATATCTCGCAAGGCCAGCCAGGATCCACGGGCGTGCAAAAGTATGGCTTTAGCGACCCAAGCTATATCGTCGATCAGGACACTGGGAAGATATTCAACTTCCACGTCTTCTCCAAGAACGTTGGGTTCGGCAGCAGCGTGATCGGAAACGATGACGCGAATTTAAATATAATAAGCTCGCAGGTGTCAGTTTCGACTGACGGGGGTGTGAGCTGGTCTACCGACCCCAAGAATCAACCTACTTTGCCGCCAGCTGCGTCGAGTCTCATTACCAAAGCTGTTAAGCCTGTAGGCCAGACTGTCAATGGGGTGGCCAACGTTGGTGGAGTGGTCGGCCAGTTTGCAGCATCAGGGGAAGGCATCCAACTCCGCTACGGTGCACACGCCGGACGCCTCATCCAGCAATATCTCGGGAAGGTCATCCAGCCCAGTGGTTCGGTTGTAAGCCAAGCATATAGCGTCTACAGCGACGACGGCGGTGCAACATGGCACATGGGATCTCCCGTGGGCACTGGTATGGATGAGAACAAGGTCGTCGAGCTATCCAACGGTAACATCATGCTGAATTCCCGACCAAGCGATGGTAGCGGGTACCGCAAGGTTGCCATTTCGACTGATGGCGGCGTCACATACTCTGTTCCGAAGAGTGAAACTCAGTTACCTGACCCAGCAAACAATGGCGCTATCACCAGGATGTATCCCGATGCTGCAGAGGGCTCGGTAAATGCAAAGATCCTGCTCTTTACCAATGCGAATAGCAAGACCAACAGAGTTAATGGGACAGCCCGGTATTCGTGTGATGATGGGACAACGTGGTCCTCTGGCCGTGCATTCCAGACTGGTGTGACGAGCTATTCAACAATCACTGCGCTTGGTAATGATCAGTTTGGAATCTTTTATGAGGGCACGGATAATACGCTCACATTTGCCAAAGTCGACAAGGCGTGGTTGGGGGTTTCGTGCTGAGGTGGTATTCTCGAAGTCGGGTCGGACACAAGAGAGAGAGCCAAGAGCTTAAAGTGAAGTTGTCTTTTGGCAGTTGCCAGTTCTGTGCGAGTGCCTGGGCCCGTGGAAGTTCTTTTTTGGTAGAATAGAAACAGTCTCAGATAGAGTATATCACACACAAATTCATTCCAGACGCTGCATGTTGGCGATTACCGCCAGACTCATAATATACCACTGGAGTGACGAGCGTCTCGCTCAGTCTATTATACAACTTTTAACTCAAACCATCTCTATGGCGAGTTCTCAGGTCCAGGCGTACCACGTACGCAATGGGCAGCCATTCAGCGATCCAATCCTCACAACTCTCTCTTCCTTGTTCTCCAACTCAAATGTCTAGTTGCTCATCTCGTCAATGAGTTCCTCGGAAATAATATCCTCAATCTATAACGTGAAGTCAGTAAATATTACACGCATGAATCTAAGAAATTGAACGCACCTCCTCGTCTGTAGTCTCCCAGTTATCCTCGCTGTCATCAAAGACGGACTCTTGCGCCTCATCATTAGAGAAGCAAAAACCACTTTGGAAGGTCAAAAAAAATGGCAAAAACATACAACAGTGGGTATTCGCTGGTGGTCACCCACCCAACTACTAATCCACCGATCTCAAGCTTGTGTATGGCAGAGCGGACGGGATGCCCAATTCTCTTGAGTCTATGGTCGTATGTGNNNAAAAACATACAACAGTGGGTATTCGCTGGTGGTCACCCACCCAACTACTAATCCACCGATCTCAAGCTTGTGTATGGCAGAGCGGACGGGATGCCCAATTCTCTTGAGTCTATGGTCGTATGTGATAGTTACTGGAATGTCAGGTAATATATGGGATCCTCATCCTCGTCCTATAATCTGACATTAGTCAAGACTTGCACTTGGGGATCTAACAAAACGTGCCGTTCCCTCAGACTCGTCGTCCGCGTCGTAGCCGGCTTGTTCAACCACCCGGTCGTCCAAACCCACACGCACACGAGCGCCTCGCATTTCCTCCTCTGTGAACGGAGGATAGGCTTCGTTCAAGTTTCTAACGAAAGTCACGGCAACATCTGCGAATCGAGGTACCATCTATGTATTGCTAGGGCTGGATGTGACAAGAAGTGTCTAGGTCAAGTCTGAATACATACTTGCGGATAATGCTCACAGAAATACTCAAACGTATAGTCAATGCGCTGCTGCTCCGTATAGTCATTATAATTAGGATATAGCCCTGTCTTGTCAGTACGAAAGTATAAGGTGTTCTAGTTGGGAAAGCTAACTTGCAATGTTAAAACCGTCAGAGACCATCTAAACGAAAGTTCCGGAGCACAATGCCTATTTCCACAAACTAAACCCTGTTAGAATAAACATATCAAGAGTAGAATTAATAAACTTCTTACTTCTTCGTCATTAATGTTCATGTCTGCAGACACGATTGATGTTTTACGAAGGTGTGGTTTTTGATTGTGTGGATGTGAGGTTGTAAAGAGTGAAGTCCAAAGTTTTGGCAAAGTGAGTAGTTGTAAGCAAGCTGGGTGAAAGTGCAGAAAGTACTGTACTATACATACAAACCAGAGAGTGAATTCCCTATTGTTATCGCTACAATAACGATAGGCGCTCGAACAAAGAATCCCTTCCGTGAAGCGTGCTCATATTATATCTCCCTACGAGTTCTCACGCAAAAGTTGAGAACGGTTCCCCTATTGACCCCGGATCTCCTCCCCGGTACGGGGAATGAACCCACCAAACGACTGTGTCTATCCGAGCCGACCGACAGAGCTGTCTTGGATTCGGGCGGATATACCTTCGGCCGTACATTGCTCGAAAGGTCGAGGAATGGAGGGGCGCTGAGTATCATCACCTAGTTCGCTCAGTGTAAACAGACGAGGCGCCCTCTCACTCACATCGCATCACCAGCGACAAATTCACTTCAGCAGAATTCCAAATCACAAAATCACCAAAACACGATGGATAGTTCAAATACTTTGCTTTGCTTTGCAGTGTTCAATACATTACAAGACACACATATATCATCCATCGTCCACGAATAAACGGGAATCCCTTCCTCCCCACAGTCCGCGCACTCGCCCCAACGGCAGCCACGTCAGACCCACCACACCAGACTCATAATATCATCATATCCCCCCCCATCCCTCCCAAAAGCTCCATCCATTC
>LNAR01000412.1:8449-21317 GCA_001630585.1 Pseudogymnoascus sp. BL549 | reverse complement strand
GATTGTGATGAGGGTTGTTGATAGTGAGGCGGCTGCTAGGGCCGAAACAGTGAAGGAGAGGAGGAAGGAAAGGGACGGTGAGGGGGAGGGGGGCGTGGGGGATTGGGAGAGGGAGGGAGTGAGGGCTGTGGAGGGGGGGAGCTCGGTGAAGAAGCGGAGGAGAGGGAGGTGAGGGATGCATTGAAAAGTTGTAACTGAGATGGCCGTTAAGCATTGGCTTCGGATCGGTTGTGAGATGTAATTATGGTCCGGAGAGGGGTTCAGAGCGAGGCTTAATTCAAATGGATAGTAAATATGAAAGTGTGAAACTCAGCTGTCGTTCGCGTACTAAAATATTGCATTCTCAGGCTCAACGGTCTCCATTCATGCCTGACCCGTAACTGCGCCGTGATTAGCTGAAAGCTCTTCCTTTACTCTTATAATTTTTAGTTATAATTGTCGTATCCCGTATCGCGACCTATATAGAGTAAGCCCAGGTGGACCAATCCTACTCGCCGTTGCCGAATCGAGTCTACTCCCGCACAGTCGGCGTGCCAGAGGCGGCGGGAACCCCACAAGCACCTTCCTTATCAGCCCACCTTATCGACGATCCTTGATGACGGCTCTCACCCCACCAAGTGCTTCTCCAACGTAACCCCGCAGAAGAAGCTTATATCTTCGTTCTTCTCCCCCAACCCAATTCTCTCCACCAACTCTTCTTGGAAACAAACCCTCTCCACCAACTCAACCACCAATCTACCACAATGTCCACCGCCATTCCCCTCCACCCTCCCTCCGCCCTCCCCGCCTCTGCGGAGTCCCACTCCCTCACCCCTTCTGCCCTCTCCTCTCTGTCCTTCCTCGCCGCCTCTGCCCGCTCCGCTGCCTACGCTCCACACTCGCGCTTCCGTGTCGGCGCCGCCGTGCTTCTCGCAGATGGCACCGAGGTCTCAGGCGCAAACATCGAGAACGCGTCATACCCCGTCGGAACGTGCGCCGAGCGCGTGGCGTTGGGTTCCGCGCTCATGAGCCTGCTTGACCACGGGCAGAACAAGAACAAGAAGGTTGAGGTGGGGGAAGTGGAGCAGGAAGAGAGGGCTGGTGTTTCTGAGTTCAAGGGGGGGTGGAAGAAGGGCGTGTTCAAGGCGATTGCGGTTACGAGTGATTCATTCAATGTGATTAGTCCGTGTGGGATGTGTAGGCAGTTGTGAGTTTTTCCTATCTATCTGATGAGGTCTGGCAAAGGATGGATATGCTGATTGGAGAGACAGTATCAAGGAGTTCTGCGAGAGGACGATGCCGGTATACATGTTTGACAAGGCGGGCAATTTCCACGTCCTGACTGTGGAGCAGGTGAGTTTGGGTTTCTTTTCAAAATACTGGTTAGGTTGAGCGAGTGCTCAAGTGCAGGGCTACTGGATGCCTGCAGGTGGCCGTGCAGGATCAGTGGTGCTGACGCGTGAGCAGTTGATCCCGCTGGGTGTGTATATTTGATTCGGGCGATGCTGATGCGGTGATAGTTGCTCCCATTGTCGTTTGAGGGGTGGTCGATGCTGAGTGAGGAGGATGCGGCTGCGGCTAGGGCGAAGGAGGACGCAGAATAATGGGTAAGAGATGCGGAATTGTGTGCGCGGGAGCATAAAACTTGGACGAACCTGCAGGATAATGGGGGATGTGATTATGAAATTAGATGGAACCCTCTAGGCAATAATAGCCTTCATTTCTCTCTCAAAAGAAACGGAATAGATTTCCAGCAGACTGGTAAAACTAGAAATTTCCAGAATATGTTCTTTTAAGGTTTTGGTATTTCTATTATCTTACACCAACGAACATATACACCCATATGACAAGCGCTAGAAAGCACCGCACCAAACGCCACCAGCAACCACTCTCTACAATCCCTCCCCATCATTCCTCCCCCAAATCTTGACAGTGCGATCATAGCCCCCACTAACAATCCACTTCGCACCCTTACTAACATCCACACTGTGCACATTCCCCGTGTGCCCACTCAGGCTACACACCACTCCCCAATCATCCGCCGAAAACACATTAACCCTCTTATCGAACCCGGCGCTCGCAAAGAACGTCCCTCCCTTCTTCGGCCCCTCCCCATTCTCTCCGCTCCTCGCCATCCCATCCCCCTTATACCACCGCAAGTCCGACACGACGGACTTATGCGCGCCAACCCCCCCGACACATGCCACCTTCCTAATATCCCAGCACTTCACCCATCCATCTCCTGAGCCGCTGAGCACACGATGTCCATCGACTCCCCAGTCTAGCGCGTATACCGGGCGAATATGTCCGTCCAAAATCATCACTGTGCGACCCGTCCTTAAATCCCAAATTCGTCCCATACTGTCGGTTCCTCCGCTTGCCAGTAGCGAGCCATCCATATTAAACGATACCGCGAACACGCCCCTCGAGTGTCCCTCCTGAAGTAGCAGCTCGTCTCGCGTCTCGATATCCCAGAGGCGCCACGTTGTGTCTTCAGATGCGGAAGCGAGGTATTTGCCCGAGGGGTGGAATTCCACACGGCAGACGCGCTGATTATGACCTCCCAGTGTCGCCAAAGGAGTCTCCCCTTCCCGCCCCCAAAGATGCACATTCCCCTCCCCTCCTCCCGAGGCCAATTCTACCTCCCCACCCGAAGGCGCCCATGCAATTCCACCAACGCGATCCGTGTGCCCTCTTAGTGTCCTCCTCGCCTCCAGCGTCGGGATATCCAGTATCTTAATACTCCCTCCCCACCCCCCCGCCGCAACCGTTTCCCCATCAGGCGCAAACCTCACAATCCCCACCGGTCTCTCCCCCGCAATCTGACTCCCCTGTAACTCAAACGGCGCAAGCTTTGCCCTCAGAGCCTTGCGAAACGTAACATGTGTCCGCAGCGGAATCTTCGCCTCCAACTTCTGCGCCTCCACCCTCGCCTTTGCCCTCGGCAAACTGAACTTTGCAATATCCCTCCTCACAGCAAGAAGCCCCTCGCTCCCAGCTGTATAAAACTCCTCCTCTACATCCGCATCCGCATCCGCCTCTCCCATAGCCGTGTCCTCATCCTCTGCCTCCGCCTCTTCGCGCTCAGCCAGGAGTTCGCGCAGGCGGTCGCGCCGATCGCCGGGGCCCTCGCCATAGAGAGTTATTGGTTCTGAGATGGCGCGCAGGGCGGCGCGGACGGCGGCGTCGGAGGTGGGCACGATGGTTGCGGCGGCGCGTTTTTTGCGGTCGAGTTGGCTGAGGAAGGCGGTCGCTTGGGTGGAGGCGTGGGTGGTGGGGATGGAGTCGAGGTCGATTAGGTCGGCGCGGGAGGCGTGGACGGACATCTTGGGTGGTTGTGCCCGGTGTGGGAGGTGTGAGGGTCGTGTGGTTTTGTGGTGAGGTTGTTGGATTGAGAGGTTGGTGGTGTTGCACGGTTTGGAGCTGTCGTCGGTGAAAATCGTTATCTTATCGGGCCCTGAAGCCTGGTCGTGGCTGGTGGTCCAGGCCATTATAGTGATAATATTCAATTACAACCCACAACAGTCGACTATGCTTCTAGGAAATTCACAATATTATAGAGAATCTGGATATATGTTAATATTGGGTCTTAGCTATTCAATTACACCTAAGAAGGAGATTGCAATTCGCCCAAAACCCATTTCACCCCCTCAGCAACAACATCCGGCTGAGTAACCTGCACAAAATGCCCACTCTCCCTCGCAAAAACAAGCTTGCCCTTCGTAGAAAGCTTCAAATGCTCCGCAATAAGAGCATCATTTACGTCGTCAACTTTCTCAATCATCTCCCTAGCATGCCGCCTCTCCTCCTCCGTCCCATTCCCCGCCTCCACACCCGCCTTATACGACCTAACCCCATCCCAGCTCCTCAGACCCCCAATAACATGCACCGGTTTCCCTCCCAGCAGCGGCGCCCCCTTCCCCAGCTCCTTTTTCCTCAGAGTTGGGAAACTGGGCCCGTACTCCTCATTCTCCTTCTCCTCCTGCGCCTTGAACTTCTCCGTCCACTCATCAGCCCGAAACGCCGCCCACTCCTCCGCAGTCAACTTGTGCTCCGCCTCAAGCCCCATTGCGGTATATGGATCGAGTCCCACATTGAGAGGTTTGAAAGCAGCCAACCACTTTAATAGCTGATCTATCGTAGTCTCGTGATTTGCATCTACGAGTACCAACCCCGCGATGTGCGGTCCATTCCCCGTAAGCGCAATGAACTCGCGAACCAGCACCCCAGCCCAGGAATGCGCGACGATGACGAGCGGGTTTGTAATGGGGGATTGTTTAAGCAGCTGAGAGAGCTCCAAGGCGATATTCTCGGCTGTGGGGGCGAGGGGGGAGATTTCCGAGTTGCGGTACCCGGACCGGTCGTAGGTGTAGCTGCGGAGGTTGGGGGGAAGAAGGCGGAGGGTGGCGGCCCAAACGAGGGTGCTGCTTGAGAGGCCGGGGAGGAAAAGAATGACGGGGTCTTGGGGGGAAGCGGGCGCGGGGCCGTGGGTGTAGAGGGCGAGGGAGTGGGTGCCGATGTTTATGAGGGTGGGGGTTGAGGAGGACATGGCGGGGTTGTGAGGTTATGAGTATAAGCTTTATGGGGGCTTGATGGTGGGTAGTATTGTTATATAGGAAGCCTTTGCGCAAGAATGTTTGATATCACGTTATAAGTTCCGAATGAGAGTATGAAGGTGCTTATTGATCGGTGCTTGCTAATCAGTATGTAGGATCGCACTAGCTAAAGGATTGCAGCCAAAAGTTGTTGGAGGATGTTTTATAATCGTGCATATCAAACATGTGACTACAATTGATATAAAATGGATTGTTTGTACGACCGGGCCATCCACCCAAACAAATAGATAATTCACAATGATTGCACAATGCGAAGACCTCACTCAGATTGCGTGCCACAACATAGATAACGTCAAAACCAGTGCTGTATTCCAAACACGTTGTAGGTATGATTAGTCATTATAACAAAACATTATCTACACTATGCATTCATATAGCACGCCCTCTCCTCAATACCCCTGTAAAGTTTGCCATTAAATGCCTTGATATCAATCGAGATATCGCTCCTTTCAAAAATTCTCACAATGCATCTTCATCTCCTCGAAACCTATTTCCTCGACTCTTCACCTGCGGTCATAATCGCCAAAGATGCGCAAAGACTTGCGACCATCCTTCATCCTTCTATATTTCACGATCGGGTTGATTTCGCATCCCGCGGCGAACTCTTATAAACAGTAGAGGCTCGAATGGCGGTCTAGATACAACAGTGCCGGTTTCTTCTTGATTAATATCTTTCGCGGAACATACCACGTCGTTTCTTCCACATGGATGTCGCACACCCTCATCCCCAAGCTCTTCACTATCCCCTTCATCCTCGCCGCCGTTCAACTCTCAATCGTAGTCTTAATCACAGCCCCGAACATCTAGTGACCCCTATACCCCTCTCCCGCCGGCAACTCCACCGCCTGATTCCCTGAATAAAGCTCATGCATAGGCTCCTGCTTGCCCGTCGACAACTCATGCGGCACCGCCTGCTCCTGTTTCGGCAGCTGTGCCGCAAATGGGGCACCCTCGTACTGAGTCTTCCCCTTCTGGTTCCGCCGCCTCCTGAGGAAGAAGAGGGCGAGCACGATGATAACCACACCAGCAACGGCGCCGACTACAATGCCGCCAATGGCACCGCCAGAAAGGGATTTGGATGATGAGACATTCGAGGGGGAGGGGGTGGGGATGGGGGTTTGGGATGATCCCGCTGCTGGGGTGTCGTTGGGCGTGGTAGTTGGGGCAGCGGTCGAATCGGTGGATGAAGGCGTGCTCGTAGGGGTCTGGGAGGTTGTGGCCGTCGCAGCGATTAACGTCTGCGGATTAAAGACCCAAGAGGTCGCATCTGGGTCTGCAGCGCTCAGGGACGAGAAAGTCTCATTGAGGGTGGTTCTATCGATATCGAGGAGGACATCGTGTACTTTACTCCAGCACACATTTATCTGGCTCGTTGTGCCCGTGCAACTCTCCCTAATCGCGAAACTACATTAGCAATGAAATGCGGCGCGGCGCGTCGCGGCCGGGGGAATTGGGAACGCACGCATTGCTGGTGCAGCACCAAGGGTTCTTGGTGCCCGAGTTGCACTCAAAGGTGCTTCCGTCGTTGGCGCAAGTCACGCGGCCGGCCCAGCATACGCTTTTGGGATCGCAGCAGAAGTATCGCCCTGTTGTCGGGTCTTGGGAGCAGGCTGAGGGGTGCGGGCATGCAAAGGGCGAGCCGGGACACTTGTTCTTTGTGCCAGGGAGAAAGAAGAAGTTCCCGAAGACGTCGGTGGTAGACATTGTGTTGGAGGGTTCGTCGCTGCGACGTGAGACTTTGCGGGAGGGCTGTGGTAGGAGGACGTGGCGAGGAAGGAAGTAAGATGGGAAGCGCCTGGTGGTCTATCCGGAGGGTTGTGTGAGGATGGCTGAGCAGCACGTGTTGAGAAGGAGCATGGATTGGATAATCCCCGCCCCCGAAAAACACTCGATATTACTCGATGGCCCTGAAGGAACTGTGTTAGCTGCATGAAAACTAACGGGGCTGACAGGACGAGCAGGGGTCACCATCTCTCATCTCGCTTCGTCAGTGATTGACAGCTCCATCTAACTCAGGGCTGATCGTGATTCGAATCTCGTTGATGTGGCTTGTTGGGGAGCGCAATTTGTACAAAAGCGTTGCAAGTTCCAAGGAAATATATTATACTGCATCATGGCGTTGAGGCTACAAGTAAATCGCATTCTCATTTGCTATCGACCCTGTCAGGGACAGGAACAGCACGGCCCGAGGCTATTCTAGGGTCGCACCCCACTTGGTGGCGCGGGAAGGCTGGCTTAGCCCATAATAGATTGTGGTTGTTGGTCTATAAATTCTGCATTTGCGAACACCAACATACTTTCTTATGTCGCTTCCCGAATGGTCAGGATAAGGTTTTAAAGAGACGCGGAGCATACTGTTAGGTTTAGTTTTTTTTTTTTGAAATTCCGCATTGCAATCTAGTTTCTACAGGTGTCTCAAGCAATGCCAAGACTGCATCAATCAGAATGAGATGATTCATCATCTTCCCTCTGTTGACCAAACATTCCGTAAAATATCGTCTCCCTCTCACATCTATTCATCTCTATGGTACATGCTAAGCAAGAAAGCTCGAAGCAGCGCTGGCTTATGCTTGAAAACATCAACGACGTACACATAGATACACCCATCGCTCCTTCCCTGTCGCTCCCACCCCACTGAAAAGCGCAACCAATTATTCACAACTTCCAAAATAAGAGATACATAGAATGTGCATGGAAAAAAAGTACAAATTATCTAAAAACGCCATTGCTATTGGAATACAGCAATCTAAAGTAAGACGGCGAAGCCAAGCACGACAGCAGCAAGAGCGCCAGTCACGCCGGAAATCTCGCGGCCGGCGGCAGCGTTCGTTCCAGTAGGATCCGCCGAACCAGTGCCAGTTGGCGAATCGGCACCAGTTGGGCTTTGGTTCTTGCCGCCGCCGGTTGGCTTGCTGGTTGCGCTGGCAGTGAAGACCTGGTTAAGTGTTGGGAGGGCCACGTCGCCGTCCAAGAGCCATCCGCCGGCGGTCGACTTAGGGCAGGCTGGGGCGGTGAGCTTTGGCTTGTAATCGGCCTTAGCGGTTCCCTTGGGGTTGTTGGTCTTCCAGACGGCTTGAAGGTTGGAGAAATCTGGCTGGACTGGAGTGGGGGTTCCCTTGCGGAGGAAGCCGTCCTCAATGTTCTCGCCAGTCTTCTCTTTCTGGGGTGGTCCGTAGCTGATCAGTCCGTAGTTGTTTGCCTCCTCGATCCACTCGTAAACGATAGCGCCGGACCAGAGGTCGTTCATCTCGGGGCCAAGGATAGCGTTCTGGTCGAGGAAGAGACGGGGGCGGGCGGTGTTGCAGCCAGTCTCCGAGAAGAAGATGGGGACAGGATATCCTTCAGTCATATCGTTCAGAGTCTTGTAGCCCGAGGTCTGGAAGTCGTTATCCGCAGCGCACCACTCGTAGGCGTTCAGGCCGAAAAAGTCAACGGTTTCCTCGACTTTGTCGCCGCAAGTAAGGTAGTCCTGGAGCATGGGGCGCAATTCTGCGATGTCTGCTGCGGAGTATCCAACCGGAATCTTGCGGAATCCCTTCTTGTCGCGGTAGGCCTTCATGTCGCGGGTGGCAGCCTTGATATAAGGCGCAGCCTCGGACTGGTTGGCACGGGCAATGACCTCGTTGCCGACGAAGACACCGAGAGTGTTGCTGTATTGGGCGAAAACGTCGAAGATGGCGGAGTAAGCCTTGTACTGGGAATCGGTCCATGTTGGCTTCAACTGTAGGGGGATTAGCTTTCATTCCCACTGTATAGACTTCACATGTATAGAGTAACCACATACCGGGTCGATATCAGTTGCGAAATCGTCAAGATCTACTAAGATGTAGATACCGTTATCGGCAAACGCGGCCATGCACCCATCATGATCAGCCTTGGGGTCAACGTGGTAAACACGGATGGTATTGGCACCCAATGACTTCATCGCCTTCGCATCGAGTGTGCATTGCTCGGTGTCCATGAGCGGGTCATGGGGAATCAATTGGTAGGCAACGCCTGCGGACACGAGTTAGCAATTGGCGAAGGACACGCAAGATTGAGTTTGCCATACCCTTAATGAAGAACTGCTTCCCCGAGGGGTCAAAGAACTTGTTTCCCACCACGGAAATCTCAGGGAGCGAGGCAGCCACGGCCGTTGTGGCGGCTGCAATGGCAGCGACGCCAGCCTTAACAAGCGTGCTGGAGAACATATTGAATCACGAAAACGCAACGAACAAGTCCCAGAACCGAATGTTGTATAAACAATTGAATAATCGGAGCTCTAAAAAATACAGCTTGCTGCGCGAAGAATGTTGCAAAAAAGGTCCGTCTGGTCCAAGGAACTGCGCGGGTGCGAGCGGGGCGAGTGGATCGTATAGAACAAGGACGGCGGGAACGGCGAAAGTTGGAAGGAACGATGGATAGCGACTGTGGACTGTCACGGAAGGAGCTTCTCTGTCGCGACTTCCTTGTGAAGGATGACAGAAGGGAGTGAGTGACGACCGTGGAGGTTATGTAGAATCAAGGGGGACGGGACAAAAGCACGAAGACAAGACGGCGACGGCGACTCGCAAGACAAGAGTCTGATTAAAGAAGGGCCAGTGAAACTGCAGAATGGAGCACTACGTAGTTAAGAGAAAACAAGGAGGATGATCTGGGGAAACATTGTGCCCCTCGCCGATATTATGTACAGCATTGTACCGTGGTAGAGGTGGTGGGAGAGTGGTGGGAAGGTAGTAGTACGTTTCGCATTGTTGGGATGATGGGTAAAGCCCGAGGATGGTGTGGCTGGATCAACAGTCTTTTGCCCTGTAGCAGGCTAGAATAATACGAAGGCCAAGCACTAAAAAGCACCAAAAAGCACCAGGAACCACCAAAGAAACACCAAAAAGGCCCTACTGAACAATGTTTGACAGGGAAGTCACGCCCGTCACTTCAATCAAAACCAACTTGGCAGGCGCTGGGCGGTGATTGACTGACAATTATCCACTTTACTGATGGGAGATCCATAGCAGATCCTCTGTCTGGGTAATGTTGGCATAATGTGCCCACAAAAATATCCCAGGCTCAACCACAGAAAGAGCGGAATCCACAGCAAGCCACACAGAGCAGCCACAAGCAAGACCCATTTTACCCGTCGCAGGGAACATTGGAGGCGTCGAGCGCCATACTTTACTTGCTGGATTTTACGACACAAGTCGCGATACGAATGCGATACGAATGCGATACGAAGCAGCCAAGGAGGGGTTGCTTGCTTGAATCCAATCTCTCCATGTCTCTCCGCCTTCAACCCCCAACATTCTTGTGTTGGCACAGTCAGCAAAGCGTCACCAACCCGATCACCGATCGCGGCTACTTCAGCCGCTGCACTGGCCGTCACATTGGGCGAGGCCAGTAGCACTCTCTACGCTCGATCGCGGCGCACCAGGATGCTTCAACTCTACCCGCGAGAGGATCAATCCTCGGACGCGCTCCTTGTCGAGTAACCGCGCCGAGCTCCTGTGTAAACAGATCCACGTCACGAGGTGGGACGTACCGCCCAGGTACTCCCGCATTGGCCGGCCGGTGAGACTAGGGAGCGAATTGATCTGAGATATTGACGCCCGTCCTGCGCGATGAGATCACCGAGTCGCTGGAGAAAAACCCCTTTGACAGCATGTCTTGATGGCAAATTGCTGTGAGCACTGATTGTCCTTGGCCTTTGGCCCATCATATTCCAGAGGAACTGCTCGGCTGCCCAGGTATAATAATACTATGCGACGGTCCGACACCTGACGCTCGACGGACGCCCGAATGTCTGACTGCCCATGGCTCGGTTCAACTGCTTGTGGCTCCCACGAGAATTGGATTCTGGAAGGCTGTGTCGTCCAAGACACCAGAGCCCTGTGCTGTGCACAACGTCGCAGTTGATCCGCATCCACTACATGTGGACAATCAAAGGTGAGCTACCAAGGTGGCAGGATAAACAATCGAGTCTGCCTTGCACTTCTATGTGTACACCCCTTCTAAAAACGGCCATCGTCTCCGACCGTAAGTTGCCTTTTTCTTCCTTGTCATCGTTGCATACTCTCGCTGTCTGCCCGCATCTCGTATTTTGCATCTCCTTCTTGAAGTTGCCACCTGCATTCCACCGTACGACCCTAAGCCACGATAGCCATGCCGTCAGCCCGACTCGGAGGAACTGGCGCTTCGGCTCCCACGGCCTGACTATTCCTCTGTGCGACTGTGATAAGCGATGCCCCGGACATGAAGATCGAGATGATTCGCAGCGCATGCCAGTGCGGTCCCACGTTGTCCTACCCCAGCATCAGGAATGCAAGCCTCAGCCCTATGGACCCCACTATGTTGGCACCTTCATTTCGGTCTATCCCATATCCGAACATGTTCTTCCACCCTTCCCAGGCTGCACATGGCGGCATTGGGTGCATAAGCGCATGGTGTTATTTTTATGTTGTCTTGGAGCCCATAAGTGCAGGACAAGACACAACTATCTTGGGATGAGACCCGGGATCATACGTCTTTAAGTATGCATCTCATCTCTTGGACATGCCCATTTTCCCGTAGCAGTGGAAGATGGCCGCCAGAAATCGCTGGCGCACAAGCATGCTCTTCGAGGCGTTTCGCCTTGGTGGAGCCAAAGCTCTATCTGAGATATACGCAGCTCATGGTGCTATACGAAATGCAAAGCCAGTCGCATTTCCAAATGATATGATGTGGTGGGATGATGAGCGTGTTGAGGCAACCGTTGACCGCGCATACGTTGAGTCGCATTTGCGCCCAGACGAGACTCTGAGATTAGACCAACAGCTCGGGTTTGGAGATGGTCTAACGGATGACACGTATTTTGAGTGGATAGTGACAAAGGCGAAGCGGATATTCCTGGTACTGGTTGATATTGGCGTGCCAGATCAGATATTCGGCGCCGTCGACGATTCGTGGGACGATGATGATCTCCCACTCCAGCTTGACCAAGTGGCAAGATTACAGCTGAGGCGCACGAAAGATGAGAGGCTTGACAGGAAATTCTTTGAGCGACAATTCACTTACTTGATGAGACATCTAAAGCCAGAAGAGAATATTGTCTATGAAGATGTCGAGATTGTTCCTCTGGAGCTGTTGAACAAGCGCAATGTCGGGTCTCAAGCCAATCCCGCAAATTCTGATGTGGACAAAGTGTGCATCCCAGGACGACGTGATGATGTTTTTATCCGGCGGAAGATTTCCTTGGGTGATGGACCCGGTCAAGTTACTGAAGCGGACTTCCTGTCTGGAATTGAGAGAATGAAGGCACGGAGTAACCAGCACGTCGTGTCTCTGTGGGCATCTTACATACAGAAATATACCGGATATCTTCTTCTAAGTCCAATAAGCGAATGGACCCTCACATCTGTTCTAACCACTTTGCCGCCGTCTATGAAGATCCTGGCCAAGAGGGATCGACGGATTCTTGTGCTGGACTGGATGCATTGCCTCGCGGATGCAGTTGCGTCTCTCCACAATATAGGTTTATCTCACGGTCAGATTAAACCGTCTAATATTTTCCTCGACATGGACAACAAGATCTTTCTTGGCGATGTTGATGTCTTCGGACTAGATCTGGCGAAAGAGTTTGACCAGGAGAACTACGACTACGGAGCCCCCGAGCTTTTAAGCCCTATTAATACCGAATCCGACGAACACCAGCGCCTTATCAATCGAATGGGGCGGAAGTTATCCGCGGCATCCCCAGAACCATCCTCAAAGCGCCCGTTACCACTATCACCACCAGCATCCCCGTCACGCATCAACATAATATCTTCGACACTCTACCTTCCCGCTCCCGCCAGTCCGCCATCCCCATCAGGCGACCCAATTAAAGGTGACATCTACTCTCTAGGCTGCATCTTCCTCGAGCTCATCACCCTCCTAATGAAACGCTCATCCCGCACCTTCTCCCGCCACCGCGCCTCTAAGGCCGGCCAACCACCCAGCCGCAAAGCCCCCCACGCGGACTCCTCCTTCCACCACAACCCCGCCGAAGTAGAATCATGGGCCTCCAACCTTACCAAAGACGCCAGAAAGAAAGAAGACCGTCTCTTCCGCGGAATCACGCACCTCCTGAGCCTGACACTGCGCATGCTCAGCCCGCATCCGATGGATCGACCCAGTGCGCGGTTCTGCGAGGAGAGGGTGTATGAGATCCTCACGAATAACTCGGGGGTTGAGGGGACGCATTGTGGGAGTGCGAGGATGTGGAGGGTGGTGGGTGGGATGGTGGAGGTTGCGAGGCCCGTACCGGGGGTGGGGACTGAAAC
>LNAR01000410.1:1578-63216 GCA_001630585.1 Pseudogymnoascus sp. BL549 | reverse complement strand
AGGACAAGGGAAATATATGCTTACCTTTAAGCTCTCATACAAGAAACAGGGAATCTGATGCGTCAAATCACATCATCTTTCGGGATTTGAAACATCGTCTCGGCCTACATTACTAGTCGTCCAAAATGGCAGCATGAAGCTATAATCCTCATCATGTGTCCGACCTCGCAGCGCGATCTTTTGCTCCAGACTGATAATCGAACGATTGAACGATGGCGACATTGGCTCCAGGCATACGTCTGCCGTCGAGAATAAGCAATATGAGAATTTACTTACATAACTAGTCGCGTATGGCAACATGGTGCACCAAATCGCATCATGTTGTCGGCATTCACAAAGTGTGCTTCAAGTCGCATTACTTGTCCGAAATGGCGACATGAGTCGCGGGGCAGCCACCACCAGCGACAATTGCCGTCTTGGCTAGACAAATGTTGACGCCCGACATAACATGCCATCACAATATCGAATTGGTGCATGTTTTTACCTCGCACAAAATATGTAGCAAAGCGTAAAAAACCACAAGGCTTGCCATGCGAAAGGCACAGAGGGCTATCTGTTGGGCGTTTCGGTCGTCAAATGTGGCAGCGGGCGGCGGGGCACAACCGCGCGGGGGAAACAACCACGGCCAATGGTTGGCCCGTTGACTTCGATGTCTCGGATTGGACGTCTCTCCACGACAGCTGTGGTATCACCACTTCTCAAATCTGCGCAGTTTGGCCACTTATACTTGGCTAAATGACTAATCCCCAATGATACTTTCTCGATACGTGTGCGGGTTCCCCACGCGTCAATTATCTCCCTTGACGCCCTGGTCCCGTGCACTTGTCACAATCCCGTGGAGACCTGTCTCGAGCGACCACGATCTCGAAAGCGGCGGCCTGTGTCTTGCCTTCTGATGTATCTATCGAAGAGGAGCAGAACCTGAATATGACCCGAGACGCTTCTATCCAGCCCAGGTTGGAGAGACCCTCAATGGCAAGTATCAGATCAATTCAAAGCTGGGCTTTGGAACAGGTTCGACAGTGTGGCTGGCCGAAGAGGTGAACAGGTGTGTACTGCTCAATCATGGCTGGATATGATACCAATAGAATCTAGATGGCCGTAGCAGCCAAGTAAATATATGGCATTAAAAATCACCAATTGTTTCGAGGGAGACCGCAAGTCCGCCAACGAAGAACTTCAGATGTCTCGTCATATATCTCAGATACAGTTAGAATATGAGAATGGTAAGTATGTAAGAGTAGTCGAGAACTCCTTCATCGTACTAGGGCCCTTTGGTGACCACCTATGTTTGGCGTTCGAGCCATTAAGGGAGCCTCTCTGGATGCTAGGACGACATCTCGGGATTGTGGGGCTTTCGTCACTCATTCTCAAAGCTTTCACGAAGCTCATTTTAGAAGGTCTCGACTTTCTCCACTCCGAGTGCCGTATCATTCATACTGGTATGATTACTCTTCCGGTTTGAGATTGGAGGAGCCGCTAACCGTAACTTACAGACCTGAAGGCCGACAACTTTTTGCTTGGCTTCGAAGACAGCTCAGTCATAGCGGAGTATGTCAAGGCCCAGAGGCAAAACACCGGCCCGTACAAAGACTGCGATGGACGGCGTGTGTACCAATCACAACCCGATTTTGGCCGTTTGAGAAAAGGCACGGGGGTTCTCAATCGCTGCGCCCGAGGTCCTACTCGGCGCAGGCTGGACCTACAGTGCCGATACTTGGAGTCTTGGTATGGTGGTAAGTGAAACCTTTAGAGTATAGATCCGACGATTGAACTGACCACTACGTTACCAATAGCTCTGGGAACTCCTCGAGGACATCTCACTCCTTGACGGGATTGGTCCCGAAAATAAATACTCTCATCCCGCGCATTTTGCGCAGATGATTCGGCTTTTGGGACCACCGCCAGAGGAACTGCTGGGGCGGGCGAATATGAGGGTTTATGACAAATTGTATTCTGAGCAAGGTATGTATGACGACTCCCGCGGGGTAATATATGTGTTTGCTCCCAGTCGTGCCTTCCATTTTTTGATCCACCTCCTTCCCATCGCACCTTCCTCTCTCACCGGTCGTTCTTTTCATATCGCGCCTTCCTTCTCTATCGCGTCTCCCTACTCCATTGCTCCTTCCTTCTATGGCATTCTTCCCCTCCATCGCCCCTTTCTTCCATATCCCCTCCATCGCTCCTTCCTTCGCAGACCCCATGCTTACAAATCCTCCTTCGGCGCTCCTTCTTTCTGTTACCCCTCCATCGCTCCTTCCACGGATCCCGTGCTTACAAATCCCCTCCCAGGTGAGTTCAAACATCCGCGACTTATGCCATCAAAAGACTTTACGTTTCAGAACCGGACAATGTCACTCGACGTAGAAGATAAGAGGCTGTTTATAAAGTTTGCGCAGAGGATGTTGAAGTGGCGGCCGGGGGAACGGGCGACAGCGAAGGGGTTGTACGAGGATCCATGGTTGAGCTCCCCGTGAAGTTTTGGACAGGGTTTTTCTTGATGGCGTTTCTGTAATTTGTATTTTTATGTAGACTTAGACGGTTATACCCTTGAGAATTGATTGATTGATATGATAGAGTTAATTTCACGTCTGTACTGTACATAAATATGAGGGGAGACTGTTCAGATCACATCGCCGTCACTCATTATTCCAGCCACTCTACTCATCCTGCGGCAATCCATTCGCCACCGCAAATGGATCCCATCTCGAATCCTCATGCCTCTCATACTCCATCACCCCCGCTACCTCTTCCGCCTTCTCCCTCCCATACACCTCCTCCATCCACGCCAGCACCACATCTATCCCGGCACTCACCCCCGCACTAGTCCAACACTTCCCATCCACCACCCACCGCGCATGAGCCACCCACTTCACTCCCGGCGCCATCTCTCTCGTATCCAACCAAGCGCGCTTATTCGTCGTCGCGCGCAGCCCATCCAGGACACCCGCCCTTGCAGCTAGGCGAGCGCCAGTGCAGACCGTAATCATGTACTTCAGCTCGGGGAAGCGGGAGCGGATGAAGTCGATGGCGTCTTCAAGGCCCGGAGGGGAGCCGCGCGTGCCGTAGCCGCCAGGGATCAGGAGGACGTCAAGTGGAGGGGCGGTGGAGAAGGTGTGTGTTGGGACGATGGTTTGGCCGATTGCGGAGGGCTGTTGGGAGGGAGTCGTGGAAATGGGGGAGAGGGTGGCGCCGATGAGGGAGAGGGTTAGGGGGGTGCTGTACGAGAGGATGTTGAGGGCGTCGAGGGGGCCAAAGGCGTCCAGAGCTTGGAATCCAGGGAACAGCAGGCAGCCTATGCTGAGGGGAGTGGGGGAGGCTGGGGGTTTGTTAGAATGAATGTGCGGTGAGAGGCGTGCCCGTCAGTTGGCTAGAGCTATGATGGCCCTTGTGAGACTCACCCATATTAATACTGTTGTTATAACTTTAAAATGTTGGTGTGTGGTTTAAAGTCATAATAGATTGGTGGATGACAGCTGGACAAAGTTCCCGGTGTTAGTTGGTGGGTTGTTCCAAGAACCCCGCATGTCAGCACCCCATACCAAGACAGGCAAGCTTCATATAAGCCTTCCGTCAATTCATCCTCTCGAGAGACTGACATTTAAGAGCTTCTTCCAACCTAACTCTCTTGAGCTTGTTTTAATATGACTGGTTTAAATATAAATTATATTGGATTTTATGATGCGAAATTAATAATGCGCCAAACGCTCCCAATTTCCAGCTATTGGAACCATCTTAAACCAATACTGGCTACCTCTCAATATAGCTAAATTTCCCCCTTCCGTTTTGCCATCTCGACAGCTCTATAGTATGTTACTTCATTATATACTTGACGCGCTATAGCCTTACTATCAAACCAAGCTTCCGTATTATGAGAGGCAACGGCAGAGAGTAAGGCCTCACAGTCCCAACAGTGACAGATTTGGTATTCCTGGCCAAAGCGGATGCGAAACAAGTCTTTGGTTCTTGTAAGCCCAGGATTGAGTATTTCCTCCCCAACCTTGTCGTCATGATCAATCAGCCGACCCGCTACCTTCAGCATTCCCACATCATAGTTTGATGGAGAGCACTGGTGCGTGTGCCACACCAGATCAATATCCAGCGTTGGAACGAGTATCGTGTTTGGATAGAGCTTGAAGAGTTTCACGAATTTACTATAGCGATCGATCGCGCGGACTAGAGTTCCCTCGACGGCCGGGCTACGGATCCACAGCTGTTTCTCCATTTTATTAACAAAGGAAGCTTGTCGCTGAACGGCCTCGACGAGCTTGGTAATAATCGTATTTGTGCCAATCGCGTCACGGCAGCATTCGAGGAAGTTGATTTCAATATCGTTCAAAATATCTGGCTTATTCAGTAAGGCATCGATATCGTCGACTGTCATGCCTCGATTCGTGTTTTTGGGACGAGAGGCACCATGCGACTTTAAGAGATGCTTGATATTTCTTGGCCTGTCCGCCCCAATCAGGGCTTCAAAGAGATCCGGTTCTAGACGTGTATTTTCCGTAAACCAAGCAACAGCTACGTCTGGTAGACGATAAGGGTAGTCTCGTTTATCGGCGTCAACGGCTTCGTGCTGCTCAATGTCGGACATTAGCTAGCAATCACCAACTACTCTTCTCAAGAGATGCTCAGGGAAATACTAACAATGGCCTTCCATGGGAATGGTGTGTCGTAGAGCCTTTTTGGCCGCCTTCCTTCGAATGATCTAAACCAGCTAGGATTTAGTAATAACGCATGCCAAACCATTAAAACATCTGCATTGTGCTTAGTAAAATCAAACTAAAGTCATTGCATAATATACCTAATGGGGGTAGATGTAACGGCATGGCTTGTAAAGCAACCGACTCATCCAATTTCTCCGCCGATTCTGCCCAGGCAAGGAACCGCGCGGCAGCAAGGACCAAATATAATTCCAACTTTGCCTTCTGTCTCTCTTCAAACGTATCATCTCGTACCTTCATCTTTACTCTTTTATACTCCCCGCGACGAAATGTATATTTCTTTCGATACACTGTCCGCGGCTCTGGCTTGATACCGAGAACAGCATCCAAAGCAGTTGACGACGAAACCTTTAAGTATATATGGTAAAAAGCTTGCAAGAGCTTCAGATGAGCTGCACATTCTGCCACATTTGGAAACGTTGTGTTGTCGTTCTGTGGCGTTTTAGACTCGAACTCGAAGAGACTCGGGTCTGGTATCATAAGATTATTTTTGAACTTGGCAGAAGCGCCAGCAGTGTCCGTCTGAAATAAACCTGTTGACAATGTCGTCTTTTGATGGCTGATAGCTGCACTGCTGCATTGATGAAGGCGGCGCTGGCCATAACCGCTGGATAGAACCATCTCGTTTGGGTATGTAGAAGGACTAAAATTTCATCTCAACAAGCACCTTTGAAGATTGTATGAGCCAGGAAATATGTCAGCCGAACATAAGAGAATACAAAATGAGTGTCAAATATCTGGGAATCGCTTTAAATTATTCAATGCTGAGTTGCATCAATGACCATATTGAGAAATAATGAGGCTATTTAGAGGCAGTGCAATTATTACTGAAGTATGTGGTGGCAGTGCACGCACATCCACAAATACACGCTACCTTGGACGCAGCACAAGGCAGAATTTATGCGGCGAGGTTGGCTCAGCCTCGCCGCGGCTGAATTTGTTCGCATTGATAGATAGATTCGAAATCAAAGACGCGGTTCTAGACAGGGCAGCAACTTGATCTCTAATAAACTCGCAGTATGCTTTTGGAACCGGATGTATGCAAATCCACTGAATTCTGTGCAGCTTGTTATCGAAAATTTAGGTCATTTCCACGACAATGAGAACCCCTCATTTGCCCTTTGCCCGCCTATTCGGAATCACTTCTTTACCATCTAGCAACAGCATCACTGAATTTGAAGACAGACCGTGGATCCATATTGGCGAAGCAAAAGTCCATTTACTTGCCGAGTTGGAACAATTGTACTGGATCGGTGTTGAGCAGGCACTTGAATCCATCATCATCACGCTTAAGCAATGGCAATCAGACAAACTAAATGAGGTCGCCTTACCAGAAGAATCAGATAACTTCGTCCATGGCTTTGACACATTTATTGACCAGGTGAACAAAGAGAGCCACCACTTTGCTGAGCAGATTCGAATGACGAAAAATCGACACAAAGGAAAAGCAGCCTTCAGTCCCGAGGATGATTACGTCCAAGCACTAGAACAAAGTGCCAATGGTTCCATTGCGGAACATAAGAGTTCGCAGCTAAAAGAGGCTATTCGACAGACCGTTGAAGATCAGGAGCCTGAATTGCCGCTTCGACGTCGTACCAGGATGCTACTCCAGGCAATTGGTCTCCTAGATATCGAGAAGCTGATTGAGCATCGCCCTCCTCCAGATAACCTATCGTTCCGGAATAGACCGGCTGTACCTCAGTTGCAGCTTCAGACGTACGCCAAGAGTGGCTTTCCTATCCTAACATCATTACAGTGTTCGTCTTGCGGGAGCATCATCCGCAGCAGCATGTACTACAAAGAAGAAGTAGATGGATATGGCAAGCAAACGCCATCAGACCGGATCTGCGAGGACTGCTATCGCAAAATCGATATTGACAAGTCAGAATTCATGAAGATGTATAAGCATAGCATCCTGGACGAGGTTATTACACCTCGCATTAGCCGGAAGATTTGCCTGTGTGACGACGTACCCCATCACGACTCACGGGGGAGGGGTTTGGATCTATTCCCAATAAGCAAAGGCGCCATACACCGCAAGGCTGAGAAGCCGGGAACTGTTCAATGTGGCTTGTTGAAGCTCGGGGAAGCCGTCGCTGAGGCCAAATACGATGGCATGCAGGTCATAACAAGTAAAAAGAAAAAGGACAAACGAGAGATAAATCTAACCAGTGAAAAACGAGATGACAAGCTCAATGTCAATCAAACAAAGAAGGAACACTTGCAGCAACCAATGTTTATGGCACAGAAGAGTAAGAGTACCCTAGAGCGAGATGTAACGTCCGGGACTGCTGAGAAACCCGAGGCTGACGGAGATGTTCCGTTCTTCTTGGAAAGGTTTGCTGAAGAATATCCATTTGGCAATGTTCACATGGCCCTCCGTATTGGCCCTATTGTGATAGAGAATGGCGTCGCCAAGTAAGTTCACATACAGCCAACTCCAAGGCGTAACGCAGTTTTAATCCTAAAACAAAACAGTACCAAAGGGGGGGTTCTTATCACATTGAGGGATAACCCTACCCGTCCCCCAAAACCTGCTCCGAAGACAAAGTGTCTTGCCCTAAGTGACGATCCTATAAGACAACTGTGGTGGCAACAGGGACAGGATCGAACCCCAAAGCGTTTTAAGGCAATAATGAAGCAAGTCGTTGGGTCTCCATTCACCGGGGCTTTGGATAAACCACTCGAGATCAAAATCATCGACGGCTTAATAACCACGAGCATGGAGGTTTTCGGCGAACCAAACGTGGATCGTCAGGATAGTAAAAATTGGCTGAAGGAACTTTTAAAGCCAAGGATCGATGAACTAAAGGTTATGATTGGGAATCAATTATCTATTTATCTAGGGAGTATCGTGTCACGCTTACTGAATCCAAAAACAAACTTGGGGTGGTCACCGATAAACAACAACTGTCAGACTTTCTGCGATGCGCTCATTGACACAGACATCTTTGGTCCTCTTACCGCTGATCCCTCTGTGCTCAACAACCAAGATAAGTCTGGGTTAAAATTGTACCTTTTAAGCTTTGTCTGTCGATCGGCTGGCTATATAAAACCAGATATCAAGTCGAAGTTTGACGTCCCAAGGGGCTTGACTGAAGAGTATCTGCTTCAATTTAGATACGGCAGACACGACGAAGCGGACATCATAGACACCTTGCAAGAATACTGGCACGACTGGGGCACATTTGGAAAAACCCTCTATAAATACCAGGATCTATTCCCATGGGACTGCACCGAGGCATTCGGAAGGTACCCAACGACGTGCGGCGACTGTAACCTAGCAAAACATGTCTGGGCATTCCCTTTCGACTCATGGTCGATTATATCGCTGCACTTAGAAAGAGGTCGGAGCGACTATCCTGCAGAGGGTAACTCACCCATGACAGACATTGCATGGATGAAAAATAGACTTCTCGTTCTGTCGGCTCAGGAGAAATTGATACTTGCGGCTACCGCGATGGCTGAAAACACTAATTTTAGAGCAAGAACGACCTGGATACACAAACAACTTGATCCAGAAAAGGACAGATTAAAGCTGGGAGGTATCCACCGTGCACAACCTTTCAGCCACTCCTACGACCAAGGGAAATATCACCGCTACTTCATCGCATCATGGGCCCACCTTAAGCTGGAAGACAAGGTGGCTGAATACGAACTACTCCGAGATGGGAGAATCAAATTGCCAGACGTTGAGTATGCGCAGCGGTTGTATGACGGAGAACCAATAGACTCTATTTTGGATGGGATCGAGCAAAGTACAGGTCGAGGTATACCTGCAAGCTCAGACTCTACCGAAATTAGAGTTTTTGATGCAAGTTTCAATGCTAACATCACCGATTCGATGATTGATGTGTCATTTGATTCAGGTCTTGGTCGAAGAGGTAATAACCAACCCGTTTCGAATTGCAGCACTGGCTGTGGAAGTAGTACATGTAGTGTAGGAGTTGAGAGTGGAGGTGGCGGAGGTGGTGGCGGTGGACATGGCGTAGGATGCGGAGGGGGTGGAGGCGGAGGTGGAGGTTGTGGCGGTGGAGGTGGTGGATGTGGTGGAGGAGGTGGTGGTGGATAATTTCACGCATCTATCTAGTCTATTAACTTGCATCAAAGAAATAAATAAAAAGCTGCATTTCTATCTTTCCTATCTATACCTCAAGCTTCCGTCCCCATCCAGGGTGAGCATGGCTACGGCATTCAGTCGAACATTTGGAACACGTCCACCACAATGGTCCTGTTAGCGGTAATGGCTCGTTGCATTTTCCACACGCCAAATACTGCCGTGTCAAGTTTGCATATATAACTTTATCACGCTTTTCCTTGAGGTTTAGGCAGTCTTTGGGGCCCATGCTAAAGCAATCCCTGCAGAGCGGGCGATCTACACACTTTGACCAGCGGTCATTATGATTGAGGCTGCTTCCCCAGCTCGATGCAGGGGCATCATAACATTTACAAGGATGCGTAGATGTGTTGATTTCCGAATAAAAGCACTTAGAACATCGAGCCTGGCAAAGCTCCATGTGGGCGGACACCGTTGTGGCGTGAAGATTCTTTGTTTCGCTACAGTCCTTTTTATCTATTAGTTGTAGCTCTCAAAAGTGGTTGTGTAACTAACAGAGCATATTTGAATACCACATGTCCAGCATACAGACTTCATATTCCCATAACAGCTATATAGCCGTAGCTCTCGCTCTTCGTGGTGGATTTCAGAGACGGGAAACATAGCCGCTCGAATACGCTTCGAAACCATACTCAAATTGACAATGTCCACATAGTGGAGCTTTGGTGCAATGAGTAATAAGATGTCGTAGAGCAAAATTTTCTCGAGTGCACGGTCAGAGCTCATTTTGTGCGGAACACGGGGGAGACGATGGGGAATCTTGCGGAGTCTAATTTTTGTAGACACTGTTGTATGGTGTCCCCATTTTCCGGCAACCCGACCACTGAACCGGATGGCTTTTTGCATTGGGTTTGGCAGGCATGAAAACACGCACGAGAATATTTTGCTTAGAATCAACCATGCTAGGGCGAATGGGAAGAAAATCGCCTCTATAAAGTAACCGACAACCGGAAACCATGGCTGATGTAAGTCAGGATTGCTGCGAACGAAATTATCTCGCCATGCAAATGCCCCAGAAGAAATGTTTGCTATCGCCGCAAATCCGTACATAATTCTGAAGTTGTTTTAGTCAATATCTTCTCAGGGGTAGAGACATCCTTACACTATTGCTATTCCAAAGTAGAATGAGGATCGAAAGTCGTTGCACAGGTTCTCCCCGTAGGAAGTATCCGTCGTGTTAATCGTTGCGGCACGGTTGAAGAAAACGAGTGGGTGGTCGGCAGACCCGTTCACCGAGACTTTGGCGCACTCATGGGCGGTCTTGCCGACATAGGTTCCTTCAATACTGGTGGCAGCGATCAGGGTCGCGACTATTACGGCGTCGACCATTCCCACATATAGGAGCACTTGTCCCTCAGCTGAGAATGTGACTATCCACATCACAAAATTCCATGCAAAAGCGAAGGCACCCTAGAGGTTGTTACTAATCTCCTTCTTGTCGTAGACTATTTATATCATACCATTGGTCCAGCTATTTGCTCTCCACGTTGTATTGTGCGACTTAAAGGGGGCTCTAGGAGTGTGCCAGCATGTTCCCTGACAAAGTACCAGTGCCTCACCGCTTTTGAACAGTAAAACCCAAGTGGTACATGGCAGATAAAACGAATTGCACAGGAAATAATGCCTCCCATCTTTTACTTCGCCAAGATAATTGTGCACGGCGGCGAGGTCGCCGAAGGTGCTGAGTTACAGTTGGGTTTCTGTGGCAGTATTGATTACTGCTAATAACTGCTAATAACTTCAAACAATACGTATGCTGCAAAGAATAAAATGTTATTTGGGTATCCGACCAACATAGAGTATATAACTCAACGAGAGGTAATTGTCGACGCTGCTGCGCCCCCCATGCCAATATATGTACATACTGTACAGTATATATCTTTGTTCTTGATCACGAGGTACATAAGGTTCTGGAGAGAATAACCTGGCGATAAACGAACGCTCCAGCTTTTTTATCTCCCGGACAAGGCTGGGGAGTCAGGAGTTTGGATAATCGTGGGTTTAAACGGTTCGGAGTACCTGAAGCGTGGAGTATTCGTGCGCTGGTTGAGTCTGGCCTCCCTCGAGGCGGCTAGCACAGTCACAAATCCTGGCTTCACATTCGTAGAAAAACTGATAAGGCGCATCGCAATGGTTTGCAAGCTGTTGAAATCGCCTGGGACTACAATGGTGCAGGTTAGTTTTAAAGTTATTGTACGGAGCGGTTTGGTGGAGGCAGCCTTGCACAGCCACGGACAGACTGGTAAATTATGATAATGAGTCAGGGATCTCGTCGAACAGCCTCAGGCTCAGCCGAGTGGCTAGACGAAAAGGCTGTCAAGTATTCGAATTCATCTCTGATTAGATTCACGAGCCACATAAGGTGGATATGGTAATTATCGCATTACACCCCAACTTGTCCCAAACCCCGTTCGTTTGAACACAAATAATACGGTACCATTCACAATTAATTGTTTCTTCTTCTTCTTCCCTCTCCTTCCGAATATCCTCGCGTTTGATGTACTCACGTCTGACGGTGCGTCGCTCTCTGCCCAAAATAACTGATGAACCCACCCCTGGCCTTTACTTTTTCGCGAGCTGTCTCTCGAGATCAGTGAGCAAGAACCCAACCTCACCAAGTAGACTCTGTGGCTTGAGGGGTTGGGCAACATAGAACTGGCCAAAATATGTTAGCACAGATCTATAAATCAAAACATTCTGAATACAAAAAACGTAGAAAAAGAACGTTGGAAAGTTTACTCACGTCAAACTCCGTCGTGGAGTTAATAGAGCACACATCAACAGTAAGATTATAGCCCAGTGTCCCATCTCCGAGGTCAAGGACTGCATTGTTCAACAACCAGTCATACGCCCTACCCGCACTCTTTCTGTACTGCTTCTCACTAAACTCATCACCTAAATCTCTCCAACTCTCCGCTTTGCCCAAGTAACCTAGCCGCAGGCCGCGCAGAATGGAGTATGCAAAAAACCCAGTCGCGCTAGACTCGAGATAATTACCTTGACGGTTTGGGAAATCCATTACCTGCCACCAAGCTCCGGATGACACGTCTTGTGAACGAACGACCGCACTCATAAGCCGCACAAAAATTATATGTAATTGTTTTCGCACTGCCTTGGTGTCTGGAGTGTTCGGGATCGCGTCAAGCGTGGTGAGAAGGCCCAAACATGTCCATCCGACAGCGCGGCCCCAGATGCTCAGGGAATGACCACGGGAAGTAAGGTTACCCCAGGTATTAAATGAACGGGTCGGATCGTAGCCTTGGTAGAGAAGACCTCTAGTAGAGTTAGACAGACAGCGATCGATGACATTGGAAAATTGCAGCGCAGAAGTCTGATAGGCAGCAAGAGCATTGTCCTTGTCAAACTCGTTGGCATAGGCGGAAAGGAAGGAAGGAATAGAGAAGAGACCGTCTTGGGTGGTAACATTTGGGTATACATAGTACCAATAAGAACCTAAGTTTGTAAACGATATGCCGAATCTCCCAGTCAAGATAAGAGGGCCTGGGTCTCTGAAGGGGATAAACTGAACATACCATCACTCTGACGCTTACGCAAATGGTCAGCTTCATGCAATGTTTGAATAGTCGACAGTAGCGTCAGATTGCCGGTCTTATGGTATCTCAACTCAAGTCAGTTTAGTCCAGTAACAAGGACAGCCAACCTACTGTTTGATAAACTCTGTGCCAACGCTAAACTCGTCTAGCGGAGTGGTCGCATCGGCCGTCGCATTCTTCAATACGGGGACAAGGCCAGACATAACCAGATTCAAATACGACTCGTACTTGACCTTCGACTCTTGATTCATAGCTATGTGCTCTAGTACCTCACTTATACCCAAAAGCAGCAAGCCGCCTTCGATCACACTCGTCCTCACCGATGGATCTACCACGACACCTTGCTCGCGCGCGATGACGCTGTCGAGCATTTTAATTGCTGGTGAATTCGTGTTTGCCCAATTCCTAGATATAGGCTCATCTGCCGTTGGTGCTGCTGCTGCTGCTGCTGCGGAGCCAACGGTGACAAGAAGACGGAGTGTTGAGATCCTCATTGTGGACGTTCTTTGCTAGCTGGTGGTTGGTTCTGAAATTCCCGGTTGGGGTCAATTAAGTGGGTTAAGAGAGGCGTCGGGCAGAATCGTAAAGTCAGAAGCTGCGTGGTTCAGCGCTGAATCCAATCTATTTGATTCCACGGAAGGGCAGGGCTGAATATATACTGTTTTGTTTAGTTTCTCGATCAGCATGCCAAGCTGCCATGGGGGTTCCACAGGGTCTCAGTGCCGGCCAGTGCCGGTCGATTAGTGGTCCGAGCTCCTAATTAGGATGGCTGAGTGAGGTACGTGCACCCTGGGCTGAGACACGTTGGTACGGGGAGGAGCGACACGTATATGCCAGCACAGAGCTAAGAGTCAATTGAGGAAACACCAAAACGTCAACTATTCTGTGAAGCTGGAGTCCAACCGTGACAGAGTTCAGTGACTGCATAATAGACAACACTATTCTTGGAAAACTGAAGAGGCTTACAGATACGATAAATATGGCACATAACCTCATAAATAGTGTATAGATTTAATTTGTGTAAATATAAGAAAATATTAACAATTTATTAAACAATCAATAAATCTACAATGCATCTACCCACTCCAAAGCGGTATCTGGCTCAAGCCTCTTTGTAATATCAGCATCAACAAAGACATTTCTTACAATCCCCTTTGCATCTACCAGAATAGTAGCCGGAAACGGAATTTCATGACTCTCATCCCCGTAACTCTTGTTATAATCGATCCCAAAGCTCTTATGGAGAGACAGGATGCCTTCTGGCTGCTTATGAACAAGTCCCAGCTGCCTCGCAAATGCGTTGCCCGCATCGGATAGTACAGGAAATTCAAGACTGTGCTTTTCGACCGTCGTGAGTGCTGTATCGGGGAGCTGTGCTGTGATGGCGACTAGTGTCACGCCCTTTGCCTTGAAATCTGGGAGGCGCTTCTGCAGGCCGCGCAGTTCGATGTTGCAGTAGGGACACCAGTCGCCGCGGTAAAAGGATATCAGAATTGGACCTGATTCTAGGAGCGAGGCGCTTGCGATAGACTTTCCAGTTGCATCTGGCAGCGTGAATGCTGGAAGTTTTTCTCCAGCTTGGATGAACTTGCGGTTCGTAGTAAAGTCGGATTGCAACACTTTGGCCGACTCAAGAATAGTTTGCGAGACCTCTTTAGGAGCGCCGCCATTGTGGAAGTTATTGTACAGGGCGGATAATTCTTGATTGAGGGCCATCTTGGCGATTTTTGGGTTTTCAGAGATATAAAGCTGTATTATCGGATGGTGTGCCTTCGAGATTGATGCCGTGACTTGATGGCGGACATGCCATTAATATACCTGTTATTCCCACCATCTTTGCAAATACCGACTCCAAAATGTCCTTCGGTCGCGACATCAACCCGAAGCTTAACTCCGGGCCTAGAGCGCGGTGATTGAATTGTTGATCACAGAAGCTATGGATCTATAAAGAGTTAGCTTAGTCATGGGTAGCAATCGCCGAGGACGATCCTTGTCTGTCCAGCATTGGACCAACTTTGATTACAGAGTAATTCCAAATCATCGACTCATCTGGATCGCGACCCTACTTTGAATTTTGCATTCCTACAGCTAACATGTGCATACGGACCTGGGGAGTGAATCAACCTTTTTACAAATCAACTAAAATCGCCTCCAAGCTGAATTAGTACTTCCGATACCTGCGTATAGGCTATCTCCCTCAAATCCCGAATATGCAGCTTATTCTCCATTCTTCGAATGGTGCGAGACTTTCGTTTTTGATGACTCAGTGAGATGAGAGCGACCCAAAATAGTTCTACAATATGGAGGGGTTTGTGAGAGCGTGAAAGCAACATTTTGAAAGATAAGTCCTCAGAGGTTAGGGAAGGACACTGAAGATGAAAATCATATCGAGTCCATAATTAATGATATTTGCGCCGTCCATCTCGAATTTCCTGTTGCTATTGCTCTTCACCCTAGTATCGTTACTTCATTTCGCCGCCTTCAGTTACATTACTATCTTAGTATCAAACACGGATACCTCATCAAGACGTTGACTTTCTAGCTTTCCATCTCCACATTCTCACCACTCTCTTCTCACCCTTCCAATCAAGCTCCTGATCTTCCTCCCCCACGAAGCCGGGGATACCATCTATCACACCCTTACTCCTTCCATTGCTCGTTTCAACACGCACAAATACCTCCTCTACCCCGGCCTCCTCAGTTGCCCATGTTAGTAGTGCCACGCTTGCATTTTTCATAATGCCCTTGCCCCAGAACTCTGGACTGAGAGAGTACCCGAGCTCATACACCGCTGTCTCGTCGGGAGCTGTGTCTCTGCGCGTCAGGGATACGCCGCCGATGTAGAGGCCAGCGTTGTTGGGGTAGTGAGTGCGTATCGCCCAAGCAAGGAGGTTGGACGAGGAGGGATCGCGGTTAAGAGTAATCCAGGAGTGTGCCTGCTCGATAGTGTAAGGCGTAGGAACATTGAGGAGGCCTGCCGCAACAAGGGGGTTGCTCAATAAATGTTGCATTGGAGCGGCGTCATTGGCGTACAGCGGTGTGAGGAACACGGGGGTGGCTGGGGAATTGGGAGTCGCAGAAAGTGGAGGAAGTCTGACTGAAGGGCCCTCTTTTTGAGAAGCTGGTTGCGAGACATACCATGGCGGGCGTGGCCAGGTGGTTCTCAGGGATTGGGTTTGGGCTGGCTCAGGCTGACTTGATTCTGGCTCTGTAGCGCCTGTAGACATCGTGGATGAGTTTGACTCTGACATTGAGAGGGGAACACTGAAATATGATCTGAGGCGTCAAGCTTGGGTTGTGACACAGGTATATATAGAGACGCTGACGTGCGAAAGATGTGAGTCAACTAGGAGAGACGGGATTGCTGTTAACTTCAAAAGGAAGGTGGCTATGAGCAATATTAGAGCATGATAAATTCATATAAATTCATATAACGACATGACCGTACATCAATAACACTGTATGGCTCTTTAGTGTCCCTACAGTTGTAGGAACACTACCTTGCATTAACCTCAGATACCAAGATTCTAGAAGCATGGACTGGCTTTGTGTTGACTGACTTCACGACCGTCGGATAAACATTCCGCAGAATTCCACTATTCGGAATAACGTAGCGCCTATTCCGCTCCGGTCTTCAGGAACGTCTTTCTATTGGCTGTACTAAATTAGCACTAAACCAAACGTGGACTAAGCTCCACCAATTTGCACGTGACCCGAGCGTCTTTTGGTGACAGCCACCCCCCAGATTTTGATTTTCCGACAGTCGCGAGCCAAAGCTACCGCGTAGGAGACGCAGCCTCGACATTCAAACAACCCCTCCACCACCACCTTTGCGCAGCGCAACATTGGAGGAAACACCTATTTCGAAGCTGACAGGCCGAGCCGACTATAAAACAACCAGATCTATTTCTTCGCAGCGATAAACAGCGCATGAGGTCGCATACTTGAGACGGCTGCGCCTGTCCAGATGCCGTAGCTATGTCGACCAATCTTATTGACATTGTGGTGCAGAGACTCAGCAACCCAGATCTCGGTATGTCACTCTCTGGATGCTGTATTTAATTGCAGCTTTCCTCAGTGTCTCTGTATCGAATTATCCTAATCGATCTCTTTAGATGTTAAACTCCGGGTCGATGCTGCGACGCAGCTGCGCGACAGCCTCGAGCACTATACCACACCACAAGCTTATCCCACATTCCTGAAAAAGCTGGTTCCCATATTCATTCAATTGCTGAAGGGCCAGCCCGTCTTCATAAGTACAAATCCAGAGCAGGTATGACAATGATCATTCCCTATATATCACACTGATCGCAGTCGGGTCTAATGGCGATAGAAACTACGAAACTGTGTCCTGGAAACCCTCCACCGGCTACCCACGAGTCCTCCCGAACCGTTCGAGCCATATACCGTCGATGTGGTGAATGTCCTGATAGGACTGGTCAGGGTCGAAAATGAAGACAATGCGATTCTTTGCGTTAAGACGATAATGGACATTATGCGCCATCAGACAAAAATCCTCCAGCAACCGGGGAACAATCAGGTTCAAGACTTCCTCAGCCTGATACAAGAGATGTTCGATGACATGCCTACGGTGGTCCACGAGCAACTGGACAACCCGAACCCATCAGCGACGAATGCTGTTGTGCCATCAACCCCAGGAAGCTCCCAGAATTTCCAATCCCCAAGGCCAGGCTCCCCCGTGGCATCCGTTTCGGACCTTGGTGCCGACCCACAACAGCAAACACGCCCGTTGTCAAAAGGCATGCAGTCGTTTAAGGTTCTGGCCGAGTGCCCGATTATCGTCGTCTCCATATTCCAGGTCTACCGGCAAACAGTCCCAGCGAATGTGAAGAAATTCGTCCCCCTGATAAAGGTTGTGCTCATGCTGCAAGCCAAACCTCAGGAAGAAGCACATGCTGAGGCCAAAGCCAAAGGACAAATATTCACCGGAGTTAGCCCCAATATTCGGAATAGGGCCGCCTTTGGAGAGTTCATCACAGCCCAAGTCAAGACTATGAGCTTTCTCGCATACCTCCTGCGAGTTTATTCCCAACAATTACAGGAATTCCTCCAGACGCTGCCTGGAATAGTGGTGAGGCTATTACAGGATTGCCCGCGAGAGAAGTCTGCGGCAAGGAAGGAGCTCCTTGTTGCTATCAGACACATCATCAACTTCAACTTCAGGAAGATCTTCTTGACAAAAATTGATGAGCTTCTAGATGAGAAGACTCTCATTGGAGATGGCCTTACCGTTTATGACACGATGCGGCCTCTCGCATACAGCATGCTTGCGGACCTAATACATCACGTTCGTGACCAGTTAGACTCAAATCAAATCCGCAAGACAGTCGAGGTATACACCAAGAATTTGATGGATAGCTTCCCCGGGACCAGCTTTCAGACTATGAGTGCTAAGCTGCTGTTGAACATGGCCGAATGTATTGCGCGGATGGAGAACAAGGCGGATGCGCGACACTACCTCATTATGATTTTGAACGCCATTGGCGACAAATTTGAAGCGATGAATCGCCAATACCCAAATGCTATCAAGCTGTCAAAAATTTACGCACAGCAGAAGGATGAAGCTGCACCCGACAACTACCTTGCAGACATGGAGCATCCGCCGGATTGGGATGAAATCGACATATTCACTGCTACGCCCATCAAGACATCAAATCCGCGCGACCGTGGAGCAGACCCTGTTGTGGACAACAAGTTTTTATTCAAGAATCTCATGAATGGTCTCAAGAACATGTTCTATCAGCTAAAGGCCTGTAACATTGGGTCTCCCATTGATCCAGCCAACGCAACACCGCATTGGCAGGAAGTGTCGTATGGCTTTTCGGCAGAGGAGGTTCAGGTCATCATCAAATTATTCCGAGAGGGCGCGTACGTCTTCAGGTATTACGAAATCGAGAAGCCGGCAGCAGAATCCCAATACTCATCACCAGTTGAGTTTATGGCCAACCATTATATGACGTCCAGCAGCAAGGAAGAGAAGGATCTTCTGGAGACTTTTGCCACAGTATTCCACTGCATTGACCCTGCTACGTTCCACGAGGTCTTCCACCAGGAGATACCCAACCTCTACAACATGATTTTCGAGCACACCGCTCTCCTCCATGTCCCTCAATTCTTTCTTGCCAGCGAGGCCACCTCACCAAGTTTTGCAGGGATGCTTCTTCGATTCCTAATGGATAGAATCGACCAAGTTGGAACTGCCGACATCAAGAAGTCTTCAATTTTGCTCCGACTCTTCAAGCTTGCCTTCATGGCCGTGACTTTATTCTCGAGCCAAAACGAGCAGGTCCTCCTACCTCACGTCCTCGATATTGTCACCAAATCTATTGAGCTCTCTACTACCGCCGAGGAGCCAATGAACTACTTCCTTCTGTTGAGGTCTCTTTTCCGCAGTATCGGTGGAGGGAAGTTCGAGCACTTGTATAAGCAGATTCTACCATTACTGGAGATGCTTCTCGAGGTTCTCAATAATTTGCTTATGGCTGCTAGGAAGCCAGCAGACCGAGATTTGTATGTGGAATTATGCTTGACAGTACCAGCGCGACTAAGCAACCTGTTACCGCACTTAAGCTACTTGATGCGACCTCTCGTGGTTGCATTGCGGGCAGGGTCAGACCTTGTGGGACAGGGCCTACGGACTCTCGAACTCTGCGTTGACAACTTGACGGCGGACTATCTAGATCCTATTATGGCACCCGTGATCGAGGAAGTTATGACCGCGCTTTTCGATCATCTACGCCCTAATCCATACAGCCACTTCCACGCACATACAACCATGCGCATTCTCGGAAAGCTCGGCGGCCGAAATCGAAAGTTCATGACTGGCGCACCGGCTCTTACGTTCCAGCAATATTCTGACGATAGGGCGAGTTTTGATCTGAAGCTCAATGGGTCCAAGAAGGATCGGGCATTCCCTGTGGAGATTGGCATCGATTTGGCCATTCGAAAGCTCATGGAAATTCCCAAAGGTGCAGCTGCAAAGAAATCCGATTTATACTACAAGAAGCAAGCGCTCCACTTCGTCAAGGCACAGACTAAGCTTAGGATCGGATATGACAACCTCCCAGAAGATTTTGGACGCCTTGTGCGCCTGCAAGCCCAGGATTTTCTGGCTAGAGATAGCAGTGCCGATTTTTCCGCCCTCGAGGTCAACGACCGCCAGAGATCTGTTATGAAGAAGGACCTGGAACAAGAGATGCTAAAGAGACTTATCAAGGCTCTCATGTTTTCCGTATCAATCCAAGATCTCAAGGATGAGGCATTGGCAGCACTACTTGGTGTGTGCAGACATCTCACTATTTTGGAAGTCGGAAATGCATTGGCAGAGTTTAAACTCAAACGCCAGCCATTCGACATAAAAGCTGGCGAGGGACCTGTTGTGATCGATAGCAGGGTACTCGCCGATGCCATTACCGAGTCGCTATCATCGGACAACATCCTTGTGCGTGAAGCTGCCGAGCGAGCACTGAGAGAAGTCTTCGACTCAACAGCAATCATCTTTGGTTCTACCACTCAGGTTGGCCGATTGACATTCTTTGCACACCTTAGCAGCGTGTTTTGTCACAGTTGCTACGAAGAAGAATGGTTTACCAAGGCTGGGGGTAGCCTTGGCATTAACCTGTTGGTGACAAAGTTTGACATTGGTGATGGCTGGATTAACGACAGGCAATTTGAGTATGTGAAGGCGTTGTTGTATGTCATCAAAGATATGCCCCAAGACCTGCCTGCGAAAACGCGGATTGGAGCACAAGAGACACTCGAAATACTACTGAAGAGAGTAACCAAAAACTTCACGAAGAAGGATATTTTGCCACCGGCCCCTCTTCCGCCAGGAGCGCCTCGTCCACAGTCCTCATCTCGACTACCGCATCTGTGCCAACTCTTCGGCTCCGGACTGTCGCATCTCAACCGACATGTTCGCGAAACTTCACAGAAAGCTTTGACTACTATATCAGAAACGATTGCTGTGGAAGTCTGGGAACTATTGGAACCTCAAAGGGACAGTATATTAAATCCCATCTACAGCAAGCCGTTGCGAGCTCTGCCCTTTGCCATTCAAATTGGATACATAGATGCAGTGACCTACTGCATGGGCCTGAAACCAGACTTCGTACAGTTCGACGATGTTCTGAATCGTCTTCTGATGGAGTCTTTGGCACTTGCTGATGCTGCCGACGAGTCACTCGCGGGAAAGCCAGCAGAACAGAGAACCCACGAGCATATTATCAGCCTCAGGGTCGCCTGTATCAAAATGCTCACCACTGCCATGGGCTTTGAAGAGTTCCAAAAGGGACCGAACAATGCCACAAGAACGAAGATTGTGTCAGTGTTCTTCAAATGTCTGTATTCTGAGTCAAGCCAGACTATCGAGGCAGCCAACGATGCCTTGAAAGTGGTCCTTTCCCAGACCACCAAACTACCAAAGGATCTTCTCCAGAATGGCCTGCGACCTGTCCTGGCGAACCTCCAGGATCCTAGAAGGCTCAGCACCCATGGGTTAGATGGCCTGGCAAGGCTGCTACAACTCCTCACAACATACTTCAAAGTTGAGATTGGGTCAAGGCTTTTAGACCACATTAAAGTTCTTGCAGAGCCTAACGCACTTCAACGAATCTCCTTCACTCTGGTTGAACAAAACGATCAGATGAAGATTATCGCCGCTGTCTTCAATATCTTCCATCTCCTCCCACCAGCTGCCGAACATTTCAAGGAACGTCTGGTGGAAACGGTTCTAGATCTTGAAGATAAGCTTCGACGAACAAGATATAGTCCGTTTAGGGCGCCGTTATACAAGTACCTCAATCGATATCCGAATGAAGTATGGATGATGTTGCTTGGAAAAATTGAAGAGCAAAAGTATGGAAGGTTCCTGGCTCAGCTCTTGGAAGATCCCGATAGTGCGCCACTCCGAAGTGTTGTGGTAAACAGTGTGGACATGCTGATCAAGAATTGCGGCGACATGGGCGCGGAGAATAAAGAGACACGATATGCTGCTGTTATCAACGCAATCAACGTTATGCACTCGGTATGCAAATATCCAGGCACAGAAGCATGGATGGAGAAGAAGGAAAATCTGATGTGGTTCCGCTTGGTTGGCAAGAATCTTGAACAGCGCCTTCGCAATTATTCGCTCCCCTCGAACCTTCGCCTGGCAGCTGAGCAAGCCGGAGAACAGTTGATGATTATATTCACGAAGTTCCTTGAGATCCACCCGAAAGACCTAGACGCGCTTTTTGGTCTCGTAGATTCGGTGACTTGCGGGGATTTCAAGCCAAGCCAGCAGTTTTTCTCGTATATTTACAAGAACATTATTTGCAACGATTCGATCGACTACTGGAAATCGATTATATTGCGCTCCCTGGATGTTTACGCAAGCAAGACAGCATCCCAGAAAACCAAAGCCTTCTTGCTTCACAACATTGTCAATCCGATTATTGCCAAGGATGTAATGCGAACATGGCCGCGGATCGGCTCCGCCAAAGTTCCCCGGCTTATTGATAGACCTATCATTGACTCCATCCACTCGAAGATCTGGCGTGCCAGTCTTGGGGATCCAAGCGAAGACCTCACGCAGCCTGGCATTGATCATACGCGAATGGAGGTACTCCAACTTTCTGCTATGCTTGTGAAGCATTACCATGCTATCCTACAGGATGCGCGAAAAGACATCATCAAATTCGGTTGGACATATATCAGACTCGAAGACGTGATTAATAAACATGCGGCTTATGTGGTCATCGGGTACTTCATTGCTCACTATGAGACACCCGCGAAAATAGTTGTCCAGGTCTACCTCTCGTTGCTACGAACAAATCAGAACGAGGGTAGGACTTTGGTGACGCAGACCCTTGAATTATTGGCCCCTGTTCTCAGGAAAAGATGCAACACCGCCCCCGGTGATCGAAATCCCATCTGGGCCTCTGGTGCACGCAGAATCCTAGCCGAGGAAGGTCAAAATGTGCAGCAGATGACAAGCATTCTCCATTTCCTCGTCAAGCACGACGAGCTCTTCTACGAATCCCGCGACAAGTTTGTCATTTCCATCATCTCGTCATTTAGGAAGATTGCCCAGCCAACAAGTGCTTCGAATGAAAGCAGACGTCTAGTACTCCAGCTCATGAATTTGATTTGGGAATGGGAGAAGACTAGGGTTGAGGACAGGGGTACCAGTCCTGCACGTTTAATGTCAGAGTCTCCCAACGCGAAGAAGAGGAAGTTAGAGAGTACACCACTGGGTGAATCTTCCTCCCCGTCATCTCAGAAAGCTTCTCCCCAAAAAGCCCGTTCTTCCCCACCAGACAGGGCCGAATACCAGATTCCATTGGTGTACCGCCAGAAAATGATCAAATATCTGGTGGAGTTTATTGCGGGGCTGCCAGAGAGATACCCACTCCAATCAGCGAAGCAACGGGAGCCTGCAATGTTCCAAATTCCCGCCCCCCCGTCATCATCAATTGAGATGATAACGAAGTCTATTTCGCTGCTGAAGAACCTATTACAACCGCAGTATTGGAGTGATCTAGACATTGATCTTTTCCCGAATGTCACTGACATAATGCTTGCTAGTGAGCGCACAACAGCAGCTCTTGCCAGCGGAGGGACTGATAAGGAGAAGCCGGACGACAAATTCATTACGAACATGATAAACACTCTGCAAGTTGTAAGAGTCATAGTTAACACCAAGACTGATGACTGGATTCAGAAGAACATGTCGAATCTGCAGCGCATCTTGGAAAAATCTATCAAGTCCGACAATGCGGAGATTCAAGACTGCCTTCATTCAAGCTGCCAGAATGGAGACGATGGACGCCCACTGAAGCCTTTGCTGAAAGCCATTCTCGATGCTGTCCCAGACGATGTTCAGATGGAAGATGCTGATGCAGACGGAGAGGCCGAAGCATCAACATCTGAAATCATAACATTTTTATCTACAACAGCAACTGAAGATTTGTCATCTGGCAATTATAACTCCGGAATTAACATCCTCTGGACTCTCGCACAAAGAAAGCCCTCTGAGATGGACCAAGGAATTATAAGTGCGATAATGAGGGCTCTCCAGACGAAGCTTGCAAAGGAGCATGTCGCTCATTATGCTGCAGCTGCCTCGCAGTCTGTAGGAGCTGCCTCACAACAAGAACATGAACCCACCGGCCTCATGAACAAGTACGACCTCAAGATACAGACTGGCCTAATGCTCAAAGCTATTGACATTATGTCCATGCGAATGGAAGTACTTGGCGATTACCGCAGACCGTTCCTTAGCGTCCTCGCAACCCTCGTGGAGAAGTCGCAAAGCAATGAACTGTGCCTCAAAATCCTTGACATGGTTGATGGCTGGGTGTTCAAATCCGAAGGATCCTGGCCGACTCTCAAAGAAAAGACTGCCGTGCTACATAAGATGTTGACATTCGAGAACAGGCAAGACCAGACCTTGCTCATCAAGTTCCTAGAACTAGTAATACGCATCTACGAAGATCCCAAGATTACTCGCACCGAACTGACAGTGCGGATGGAACACGCGTTTTTGATCGGCACAAGAGCCCAAGACGTCGACATGCGGAATAGATTTATGGCTATATTCGACAAAAGCCAATCGCCAACGGCGAGTGCCAGACTTACGTATATTATCACGTCGCAGAACTGGGATACCTTGGCAGATTCCTACTGGCTTGCCCAGGCGTCGCAATTGCTTGTTGGGGCGGTTGAGATGAACAAGCCAATTCAACTGCACCACGAGGATTTCAAGACTATTCCAGCGTCAGTGTTATTTGGCAATTATGCCAAGGATACTCGACAGCCCAACTTGATTGATGACGACAAATATGATGAGTTCATAGCAAGTCATCGTCGGTTTGTGCGAGAGTTGGGCGATGTCACTGTGCGAGACGTAATGGAACCCCTGACTCAGTTGCAGCATTTAGACCCCGATACGGCGCATGCAATTTGGGTTTCCCTGTTCCCAATTTACTGGTCAGCAATGGCCAAGGATGAACGCGGAGAGTTGGAGCGTGGAATGGTGTCTCTCCTAACTAAGGATTATCACTCCCGCCAAATCGATAAAAGACCAAACGTTGTTCAGTCTCTCCTTGAGGGAGCGGCTAGGTCGTGGCCGGATTGCAAGATACCACCCCATGTCATGAAATTCGAGGCGAAAACTTACGATGCGTGGTACACTGCACTTGTTCAACTGGAGAATGCCGCCGTCAAGCCAACGACAGATAGTGCACTTGTCAGGGAAAGCAACCTCGATGCATTGGTAGAATTGTATGCTGGTTTGCAAGAGGATGATCTCTTTTACGGGACGTGGCGTCGCCGCTGCCAGTTTGTCGAAACCAATGCCGCGCTTTCCTACGAGCAAAACGGAATGTGGGACAGCGCTCAAAAGATGTACGAGGCGGCCCAAATCAAAGCAAGAACTGGTGCTATTCCATTCTCGTCTGGCGAATACATGCTCTGGGAAGATCACTGGGTGCTATGTGCTCAGAAGCTGCAGCAGTGGGATATCTTACAGGACTTTGCCAAGCATGAGAACTTCCAGGACCTCCTCCTGGAGTGTGCCTGGAGGAACCCGGAAACGTGGCAGACCCAGGACCCCCGAGATCAGCTCGATGCTATTATCAAGGGTGTCATGGATGCGCCAACTCCTCGCCGGACTTTCTTCCAAGCCTTCATGTCTCTTCTCAAGTTTCACAACAAAACGGAAACTGCGGCAGATTTCAGCAAGGTATGTGACGAGGCCATACAACTATCGATCCGCAAATGGCACCAGCTTCCTAAGCGGATTACCAACGCGCATATCCCTCTGCTTCAGAACTTCCAGCAGCTTGTTGAGCTCCACGATGCAAGCGTGATATGCCAAAGTCTAGCTCAAACGACCCAAGCAAACCTGGATGTCAAATCAGGGGAGTTGAAGCTACTACTTGGCACCTGGAGAGATCGTCTACCCAATGTGTGGGATGATATCATGGCATGGCAAGACCTTGTTACTTGGCGCCAGCACATATTCGGGCTTATCAACACGACTTATCTGGCTCTTCTTCCCCAACAGGGACAAAATGCCAATGGCGCCTCGTTCGCCTACCGTGGGTACCATGAGACCGCCTGGATCATAAATAGGTTCGCCCATGTTGCAAGGAAACACCAACTACCTGAAGTTTGTATCAGCCAACTTAGCAGGATCTATACACTGCCAAACATTGAAATCCAAGAAGCTTTCTTGAAGCTGAGGGAGCAAGCGAAGTGTCATTACCAAGATTCAAACGAATTGAACCAAGGATTAGACGTCATCAATAACACCAATCTGAACTACTTCGGCCCACAGCAGAAGGCAGAGTTTTACACCCTCAAAGGAATGTTCTTGGAGAAGCTTAGCCAAAAAAGTGAGGCTGAAGAGGCTTTTGGCATGGCACTATTCTTTGATATCAAGCTATCGAAAGCGTGGGCCGAATGGGGCTACTACAATGACCGCCAGTTTAAGGAAACCCCAACAAATTACGAGTTTGCGAAGAACGCCCTTAGCTGTTACCTCGAAGCTGCTGGCTTGTTCAAAAATGCAAAGTCTCGGAAGTTGCTTACTCGCATTCTCTGGCTGCTGAGCCTCGACGATGCAAACGGAACATTGGCAGAAACTTTCGATGCCTACAAGGGCGAAACGCCAGTCTGGTATTGGATAACGTTCATTCCTCAATTGCTGACTGGACTCGGGCACAAGGAGGCTGCAAAGGCACACAGTCTTCTCGCAAAGATCGCTAAGTCCTACCCACAGGCTCTTTATTTCCAACTGCGTACCAACCGCGAGGATATGCTTGCAATCAAGAAGAGTCAAGAGAGCAAGGAGCTGCGCGAGAGAAACGCAAGAGCTTCGAAGCAAAATGCCAGGCAAACACCAGTGGGAGATGCGGCAAAGCAGAGCGGCTCGCCAACACAAGCGCGTTCGGTGACGCCTTCAGTGAGGCCAGACAGTTCAGCTGGATCACGGCCTGGGACTGCCAATGGTGTTGTTAACGCTGCCCTTAATGGGGAGGGCAGTGCAGTCAAGTCTGAGCCAACTGAACCTAGCAACAATCCTAATGCCGCCACAAGCGTCCCAAGTACATCAGGGCAGGCATCGGCCACACCAGCGGCAGCTGCTCCACCGACCAAGAAACCACCGTGGGAACACACAGAAGAGATCCTCTTGGTGCTCAAAACAGCATTCCCACTTTTGGCACTTTCGATGGAAACAATGGTCGATCAAATACAGAAGCATTTCAAGTGTCCCCCAGATGAGGATGCATACAGACTCATCGTGGCACTTCTCAACGACGGCCTTTCATACGTCACTCGCATGCCTAATTCTTATGCTCTCGACGTGAAGCTCCCATCCGCCACCGAGACGAACATCACTCGGTTTGCGGAGACTATCCTGCCAGCTCATATCCGAAAGTCGTTCGAAGCCGACTTCGTTGATAAGAAACCGACAATGCACGAGTACATTCAAAAGCTCCGCCGTTGGCGTGACAAGTTCGAGTCGAAGCTAGATCGGCGTCCATTGCATCAAAATCTCGAGACTTACAGTGCACATTTGAGCGAGTTCCGATTCGGTAAATTTGACGAGGTGGAAGTTCCTGGCCAATACTTGCAACACAAGGACAAGAACCAAGATTTTATCCGAATTGATCGATTCCTTCCCGACGTCGACTTGGTACGAGCCATTGGTGTCTGCCATCGCCGTCTCAAGATTCGTGGCCATGATGGATCTGTTCATCCCTTTGCGGTGCAGCATCCAGCTGCTAGACATTGCCGACGCGAAGAGCGGATTTTGCAACTATTCAGGCACTTCAATGCCACACTGAGCAAGCGCAAAGAGTCACGCCGACGAAATCTCAACTTCCATCTACCGCTCATGATTCCGCTTGCGCCTCATATTAGGATGGTTCAAGATGATACGTCGTATATTTCCCTCCAAGGAATCTTTGAGGACCATTGCCGCAAGAGTGGACTGCTAAAGGACGATCCAATTTTATTCACGATGGACAAATTAAGAATCCTTGCCGAGGCAAAGACAGCCGTAAGTTTCAAATTTCAAGCCCCGATGACTTCCAATGCTAACCTAATCCAGAAACATCCTGAGCACGCTCTCAATGCTCGCATGGAGATATTTTCAGCTATTCAAGACAAATGGGTTCCACATACGATTGCTCTCGACTACTTCAAAGCTTCGTATCCAGCATATGCCGACTTCTGGTTGTTCCGCAGGCACTTCTCATATCAGTATGCTGCGTTAACATTCATGACTTACATTCTATTCATGAACGGCCGTTACCCCCACAAGCTCAATATTGCACGTGCCACAGGAAATATCTGGGGATCGGAACTGATTGCCTCGATGGCAGCTGGCAAGCCAACCTTCCATAACCCTGAACCAGTGCCTTTCCGCCTCACACCCAATATCCAAACTCTCATGGGTCCAATGGCCACCGAAGGCATCTACACTTGCGCCATTATGGCCATTGCGCGATGCCTTACGGAACCCGAGTTTGACCTGGAGCAACAGTTGAGCTTGTTTGTGCGAGACGAAATGATTTTCTGGTTCACAAGTAGCCACCGCACAGGATCAATGGGAGAGGGTCAGTTGAGGGAGACTGTTCAGGTTAACAGCGAGATCATCGTCAAGAGGACTTTAAGTTTGGCTCAAGCGCCGATGGGGATGCTACCTGCGAACCAGACAATCATTGACTTGGTTGCCAAAGCGGTCAATCCAATGAACCTGGCGCAGGCTGATGCACTTTGGATGCCCTACCTATAAGTAGTGCTTTTTTCTTTGTATGATATAGAATAGCTACTGAGCGGGCTGGTTTTGGGGGGGAAGAAATTGGGTTATATGTGATTGGAGTTTCGCGAGCGTGGCGTTTGGCGGAGGATATCATGGGGGGGAGGGTGATGATGTAATTTGACCTGGACTGGGCGAGATTAGGTCGAGGTTGTTATTATAGATTAATGAATAAGCTATCCAGCTACATGCTTTGCTCCATTGCACCACGATATATAGTATGTGATACACCATCGAGATAAACTATCCAGTTATGCTTTTCTGCCACAAATAACCCTACCGCCTTCTCCACGCAGCTTTTCTGCTAAGAATAGCCTCACCGCCTTAACCCATATATTTCAACCCCGCAGCTTCTGTATATACAGTGGCACCCTCAACAAATACCATGGCCAAATCCAAATCCGCGAAGCGCAAGCACAATGGTGCACAAAACGCACCGAATAAACTCCAGAAGACTTCTCTGCCGATGGCAGCAGGTGTTGTCACTCCACCATCGACAGACACTGACGCCGTTATCGAACCGAAGAATATCGCCAGTATAGTATCCGATGATGAGCTCGAAATCACCATCGAGACATTGCAGGCTCTCAGCAAGTATCCGAATCTTATCAAAAGCAAAGCATGCAAGGATCTTCGCGTTGCTATCTACGATTTCAAACAGGCCTCCACAACTGGCCTTCTCACAGCGGCGGATGCGAACTTGACGAGCAGGATTAGCGCGGCGCTAGTGGATGGGAAGTTGACAGAGGCGAGGGTATTATTGGCAGAGATGAGGGTGAAGGGACAGCAACCCAAATTGGGGGCTCTGTGCCGATGGGTTCGGGATTTAGACGTACTGTCTGGGCTGAGTGGGCGCGTGGATGGAATGAGCGCAGTCGGCGAGAGAAGTGACAGCGAGATTGAGCTTTTAAGAGTCATGGATGCGATACTGAGAGTCACGGGGCCGACGGATCGCAACTTAAAAATTGAGAGTGGCGACAGCCCTATCAGTGTCCAGAAGGTCTGGAATATGAGGAAGGGGGATGTTCGAGAACCAGTTTATGCAAAGGTTCTGGATAAGAGTTTGTTACCGCAGCCAGAAGCTATTGTAGCTAAGTTTAAGGTCCTCGAAACGATCCCTGGCCCAGAGAGGAAGCCGCCAAATCATCATCCTGCGATCCTATACACATCAGAGGACAACGCAGTTCACCTCACATCTCCCGGGCCGTCACGAAGTCGACACTCTCATCCAATTGTCCCGAATTTAGGACTCATAGAAGACGTCCTATCGGCAACGGAATGCAAGGAGATAATTGCGGCCGGCGAGGCAGTCGAGTTTATTCCTGACGCACCAGTGAGGGACGATGGCGGAGAAGTAAGTGTGTTGGCGCATAACTTCTACTGGGTGATTGACCAGGCATTCCATGATCGGCTGTGGGAGAGGGTCCGGGAGTATGTGCCGGAAAATGTAGGCGGAAAGAAAGTCAGGGGTTTGAATAGGAGATTCAGAGTGTACAGATATGTTCCCGGTGCGGAATATAGATGCCATATCGGTAAGCATTTCTTCCTCTCCTTTTTGCTATCACTTGGAAAGAATCTAACGTTAATAAGATGGAGCATGGCCACCTTCGGGCATTTCACCAGTGGGAGTGTATCAATACGATTCATCGCCTCCCACCAAGAAGCAATCCTCACTGTTCACCTTTTTAATCTACTTGAATGACGACTTCGAAGGCGGAGAAACTACGTTCTTCCTACCAAGTGTCAAAGAAGGTACAATGAATGCATACCCAATGAAGCCAGTCATGGGCAGCGTAGCTGTGTTCCCGCATGGAGAGACGAATGGGGCATTGCTTCATGAAGGAACTGGAGTTAGGAAGGGTGCGAAGTATGTGATACGGACAGATGTGGAATATGATGTTGATGCTTGATGCGGTGGCGAAATATATTTGGGAAAAGTGCATTTTGAGCGGCATTTTATAATTTGTGGGAGAGGCGTCAAGGAAGTGTTGGGCATGCCAAGAAATGGATGATTTATTACTTATAGGGTGCATCTTAGGTGATAGAGCCTTTTTCGAGTTGAAAATAGAATTTGATGTATACAGTAGAACATTAAAACAAATTACATCAAAATACCTAACAAATATGTGTTGACTTTTGGACCCCAGGTTTAGATAGACAGAGTCAGTATTTTGATAGTGAAAAAATTGAGCTGTCCATTTTACTGACTGTAACTCCCGGTGGCGTTCATCAGATACTGTGAATCTAAATTTGTTAAGCTCACGTGAAGTAGTGCGGATGAGTAATCGATGACCCCCACTTCCATAAACCATCGATTTGATAGACTTCAAACTTGTGACTGTCAGGCTGCAGCTACCAATGGCAAGAACTTTTAGATTCAAGAGTATCCTCATAACCAGTGCCTTATGCACCACGGTGCTAATGCTATCATGAATCGTTACGCGGTATGTCGAGATGAGATGGGGTAGACGGCTACATGATTCTTTTCAACCATTTCACCAACTGCCCAACATAATAATTGCTAACTTTTGCGTAGTGCGAAGAATGTCGCCATCGTAAATTTAGGGTAGTTTCTGTCCAGTATTAGTGATGTACTGAAAGTTAACATTTATCAGTGCTCCAAAGAAAGGCCGTCATGTGCCTACTGTCGAAGAGAGCGTAGGCCTTGTGTCTATTCAGCAAAGATCCAGAGAAGCCCGCTGACTCGCGAGTGAGTATCCTTCAAATTCGAATGTACATTGTTTGTAACAGGTGCGGCAGATACGTTACTTCTCTTGAAAACCGGCTACAAAAGCTGGAGGCAAAATGTTCAGAGTTAATACCTGGTGTTGACCTTGAGAAACTGGCCCCGCAGACGCCAGGAATCCCGGGGTCCAGCACTTGGAAACTTCCCACTAATCCATGGGCTGCCTCTGTTTCAGAAGCCCCATCCCACCCAAGCTATACGGATTCGTTTCCGCGTATATCAACAGGGTTCGAATGGAGTGAAAAAGGGGATTCCCTAAACCAGCTCGCGGATGGTATGGCGTTCTTGTCAGTGAACCCAGAAGGAGCTGGCTATCTCGGAACGTCTGCAAATGTAGCGTTACTACGATCGCTTCATCATAACGGATGGACCATTGATTCTTCTGTCTCGAGGGTTATTGATTCCTCCAAAACGGCCAAACCCTCACTGCGAGAAGCTTGGGCCTGGAGCGAGATGACGCATGATGCAGACCTGGACGAGCTTATTAACACGCTCATTGATTCTTATTTTCGGAATTTCCATACGAGATACCCTATAGTTCACGAATCTACCTTTAGAGCTCAGACCGAGGATCTCGCTCCGAAACCGGACCCAGAATCGTGGTTGCTGTTGCGACATGTAATTCTCGCTATTGGCGGGTGGTGCATGGGATATGACACCAAGGGGTTTGATGAGCTACTTGGTGCAAAAACACAAGGATGGAGCAGGAACACATCGATTCTGTCTTCTGGAAGCCTGACTTTGGTCCAAGCCGTTGCACTGAAGGGCCATTTCACGCAACGACAAAACAATCCGAACACAGGCTGGAACTTCTCTGGACTGGCTGTTCGAATAGCCATCAGCCTTGGACTGCATCGAGAATTCCCGGCGTGGAATATAAGCGTTTTTGATCGCGAGATGCGGCGACGAGTTGGATGGTGCGTTTTTGTAATGGATGCTGGGACCGCCATAACCTTTGGACGCCCAATATTATGGCCAACCGACGGTATGATGGATATAAAAGAGCCAATGAATGTTGACGACGAAAAGTTGACCTCGACAACTCTTGTGGCTCCTGAAGAGTCAACCGGGTCGACAATCTACTCACATCTAATCTGGCAGATACAATTTCACCAGCTCACCAATTCAATGTACACTCGCCGCATGGCAAGCTTTGATTTGCCCGCTGAAGAGATTCTCGAAATGGATTCAAAGATTACCGTCTGGCAGAAAACGCTTCCTGCATACTTCCAACATGGACATGTTGATCCTACTGAGCCAGAATACATTACAACTGCCCGCTGTCGCCTCCTTTGGAGATTAGCGTGCTTCAGGATAATGTTGCATACTCCCCTGCTACTCAGATGGGCGACTGAAAAGTCCGCTGGGGTCTTGTCGCCGCAAGCAGACACTGAAGCTGCAAGACGGTGCCGTGAGCTTTGTCTTGAATATGCACATCTCACCGTGAAATACACCGAAGAATACTTCTCTCTCAACATCTTCAATCCAATGCATGACTGGTATGCGATGTAAGTGTGCCAGTTCTTTAACCTTATATCCGAAACTAACCTACGTCAGATACTATCTCTTTCAGTCGAGCTTGATCCCGGTTTTCTGCATCACGACGGAGCCAACCTCACCAGATGCGGCGGCATGGGGAGCCGACATCGAAGCAGCGAAACGAATTCTAGAGACTGTAAATACACATTCCGACAAAGCTAGAAGGTTTTTGGACGTGCTAAACCGTCTATACTCAAGTCTGGATGAGATGGAAGGATTTATGGAAACGATGCAGCAAGAGGGTGGAGATATAATGGGAATGGTATATGGGCAGATGCAAGGGGCGCCAGAGAGCGCACAACAAACTGGACACAGCATACATCAGACTGGGTTCTAGAACTCCATGTTCACATATTGAGTAGTAATGTTTTAAATTCTTTGGTACTTCGATGCAGGAATAATAGACGATATTCACAATTTGAATAGTTTTGTTTGTAGTTCAAGCAAGCGCGTCCACAAAAAGAGCCCAATAGAACTCACCAAGAAACCACCGATTCAAACTATAGAATATAAAACCACAGAGCGCACCTCGCCAGAAACAATAACTCAGAGCATAAAAGATGAAACGACCAGGTCATCTACTCTCTACACGAGAATAATATTGAATATATGTACTAGTTATTAGTACTATTAAATTAATTCTAACTCCTTAGACTTCTTTGCTAGATGTACTAATGCAGCAACAACCCTCCTCAATCACTACAGGAGCCGCGTCTTGGCCTCTAGAAGTCCTCTCGTCAGGCGGGCAAGCTTCGAAACACGTCTCTACAATCTCCATCACTAGTAACCCGCAAAGCCTCAATACTTATCCAGCGAACTAGCCACATCTTCTCCAGCTACTATGAGCTCAGAAACACTGCTGTATTGCATCATTGTGGAGCACATGATCTGATAAAGTAAAACACCCAATTCGATTTCAGGGTCAATCTTAGCTGATACTTCCTGGGCTGGCGTATTTAGTCGAATTTTGTCTGTATTTACTACAGGGCTTCCAAAGCCATAATCTAGCCATGGAATACTGACGAATGGAATGGTCCAGTCATGGGGCCTGTCTTCGAATTGCCGGAAGTAGCGATAATTTTTTAGTTATCGGCATGCAAATCCTCGATTAACGGTTGCGAAGTGCAGATGGGAGATGGCGGCCAGAGAACGGAGGCAGATCTCACAATGTCTGGGGCTATTAGCAAAGGTAAATCTTACCCGTTGGAAGGATCCAAATCATTATAAATACATGAATCTACATCATTGCACATTCCTTGCCGTCATGTATATATTTCATTATGGCTACTATCACCTATACATTATAAACGGATCATCTCTCGTATGACCTCCACTGCCAGCTTATATAGAATAAATAAATAAAATCCAAGGTATTGGAACTTGAATCGTCGGTTAGCCCAAAACTGGGGGGGCGGGGGGCGATTAAGCAGTGGTGGCCTTCTTCAGAGCAGCAACCTCAGAATTGATGTATTTAATGAACGTCTCGTGGTTCTGACCCATCTGGCCAAAGACTTCTCTAAGCCTCGTCCCCTCACACTCATCACGGTGGGCATGGCTGTCCTCGTCACGCTTGGAGAGGTTAAATCCAGGCTTCAGCTTGTCGCAGTTGTATTGCGACTCTGCGGCGCGAGCCATGCAGATTTGTTCGGCTCTGCATTCAGCGTCACAAGCCTCAACTTGGAAGCCACGGCTCTTGCGCGCAAAGAAATCCTTGAAGGCTGACTCGTTCGTCTCGAAGAGGGAGGTGACGTCGTGCCAGAAAGCAGGGGTGAGCTCAGCAGCGGCGTCGGTGACGGGAGGAGAGAGCAGGGGGCCGTAAGCTTCTTTGGCGGAGTAGTACTTGGTCCAGGTGAGCTTGTCCGCCGTGATGTCGGTGGTGTAGTCAATGAAGTCAAGAACACCGTAGGTCACTGGATCGACGGTGTAGACACGGAATGTGGGAGAGCCCGACGTAGGGGTCATGGAAGGCGCAATGTACGACATGGCAACCGCAGTGTCGGCATTTCGGTGGGCATAATCGGAGTAAGAGATCTCAAACTCGTCGACGTGGGTGTGTCCGTAAAACATGGCTGCAATGGTAGCATCATAGCGGTTGACGATTTGGTTAAAGGTGTTAGAGAAGCCGTGGAAGAAATCGGAGGATCCGGGAGGAATGTGAGAGATAATGTAGACGTTATCTCCGGCATCCTCGGCGCTTTGGAGCTCATTGACAAGCCATGTGAACTGGCCGTTGGGGTCGTTCTGAATGGGCTCCTCATACATCCAGAAGTTGAGGGTGTAGTAGAAGACGGAGTTCAGCGATATGACGCGGAGCTTTCCTCCGGGATACTTCACTGCGTAGGCGCCATACTCATTAGCCGTGTTAACACTCCCCGGGCCGCTAATCCAGTCATTCCAGTAAGCCGCAAGAGTATCATATGCCCATTGAACACCCAAGGTGGTAGTTACGGTGGTTGGAGGGATGCAGTTGACCGGCGCAACATCGTGGTTGCCCATGACCGGGTAAACAAGATCGAGGTTGGAGAGTATAGAGTAAGTTGAGTTGAGGTCAGTAAGAACTTCGGTCTTATCAACGGACCAGATGTCATGTGCAACGACATCACCAGTGAAGACTGTGAACACAGCATCAGGTGCGATGGTCTTAATGGCCTCGACCATGCTTTGCTGAAGGGTGACTGGTGGATCGCAGAGGGGGTTGCCAAATTCGCCAGCAGGATAGGAGTTGTTTCCTGGCGCGTCATCGGGAGTGTATGAGCGGCAACAAATTGGCTTGGTGCAGTTGTAATTGGCACCAATCTCATAGGAAAGATCAACGTGAGTATCACTGATGTGAACAACTTGAAGCGGTGCCTGCCCGCTAGCAACAGGGCGCTTGGTGGCTGGCTTTGGCTTTGGGAAAGGTATCGCATACGGCTTAACCTCTGGGAATGGACAAAGGCCGACGAGGGAGGCGCAAAGGGTCTTGGATGTAGCCGACCCAATTTTGATTTCTCTCAAGTCATGTGCAATGACTGGTCCCTCCGCAGCGATGAGGCCCTCGCAAACATCATCATCCTCAACCTATGCCATGTTAGTGAATATTTATTTGGCTAATGAGGCTACGTGCCTTGGCAAGCTTGCAAATGTCTGTAACGACATTCACGAAGGGCTTGTTTCCCAAGTGTGCAAGTCCCTTCAGGGCGATTAAAATTCCCTGGCGTGCTGTTAGTTGGCTGTACGAGTTAAGAAACTGCGGGTGTAGTATGCGATCTCATACCTCGCAAGCGGCACAAGTCACTGCATGCTCAATGTCATCAAGGATATCCGAGGCGGTGCTGTCCTTGACCAATGTTGGAGTCTCGGAGATGGCAGCTAAGGCTACATGAGCCCCCACAACACCAGTGACAAGAGCCTGGAAGAACTTCATGGTTTCTAAAGGGGCGCTAGAACTTAAGGACAGCCAAAGAGACGGGGTCTTTGGGAATCCTTTGTTCTTCTATAACATCTCAAGCCAGCTGCCCCCGCAGTAAACAACACAGTGCACGTGAAATATCCATGGAGGAGGCGGAGCACTCCGCACCTTCCTCGTTGGAGTAAACATAGGGGAATAAGCACGCACTCCGTATGCCGAGCTGCGTTAAAGGCCGTATCAGGTGGGTCTATTCTCTTGTTCCATGGCTTTAGTTCAAGGTTTGTTCAAGGTTTGTTCAAAGAAAACACGCGAGGGGTAACTGCAGGCGACGCTGAATGACAACAAATGAGCTTAACCGTCAGTTATCAGCTAGCCATGACCTATGGATTTACCACTGAGACCTACTTTAAGCGAAGTGCGCAGGGAGTAATAGCTAGCGTAGAGAGCTGGTGCAGAGAAAATAGATTGATTGACATGTTAGCTCCCCTAGGCTTACTTACTAGGTAGGTGCATGTTCCCGTCTCCACCAACATGATTGGGAGCATGTGAACACAACCCCTGGGGGCGACCCTCCCCCAGCTCTAAGCTCCGGACCCCCGGCACTGTTCCGCCTCCCTTGCAGCACTCATCCAATGTGAGAATAGGGATCTCGCGCGTGGCGGCGGGGCTACTACGTTGTAGCAGAGCATTGGCGGCACCTGGAGAGAGATCATGAAAAGTAATATGTGGGCGCTGTGCCGTGTCATATAAATGTACGACATATATGGTATGGTCCATTTTTCGCCGAGGTCGATTGTGCAGACGCCGTCGATTGTGTTGCTAGCTGGGGACACGGCCGCGCGTGTTTGTCGCTGAGACACTGATGGCAATCCGGCGCCAGCCGGAGCACGCGTTCAGTGCCTTTGCCGATCTTCGTCACGATCAAACTTCTGTTGGTGGGAGCGTCGACATTTGGTGATTCACCGCGAATTGCCTTCTGTGAATTGCCATACTAGATTATTTTGATACGTCCGACGACGGAATGGGAAAAGATGGAGCTCTCGTTGATTCAAAGCAACAATCAGGGTACATCGCGCCGTGAACAATATGTGTGCGAAAATTCCGGCACAACAACTAGCAAGGGCTTCTTGACTTCAATTGTGTATTTCCCATAGAGCTATTCGGAATCTATTTTCTATTTCTCTGCTTTCTGCAAGTCTGCAGACCAAAGTCAGCCTCGCAGCCTCCCACCATTTATTGATGCCCAATCGGGTAACGTGGGGTGCAAGCACGGCCCACAGCCTTGATGCACTTGAGTTCTCACGACAGCCAAACTGCAATCGACGTCGAAATGGCCTAGAATTCAAGCACTAGCTTTGCAAGGGGATACGGATTCGAGGAAACGAGGTACAAAAAATCGAGGACAACATGAGCCTACCTAATCTCCCCAGCGAACTCATCATTTACGTCGGAGAATATATACAAGAGGCTAGATCACTCTCTTGCTTTGCCCGCACAAATAGGCATGTCTATAGCTTAGTCGTGCCGCTTCTTTATCAATACGGCATTAAACGTGGCCTATGTTCGGGTCTCAAGACACAGCTTATTCCTCATGAGCCAAAGGATTGCGCTTCACGGTTCTTCATTGGGCTGGAGGAGGATCAAAAGGAATATGACAACCCGTCTAATCTTACCACACCAGAGGGTCTTCCGATCCCTGTGACAGACAATATACGGATCCGCGATGCTGTTATTGGTAAATTTGTCAAGTATGGAGCCGATCTAAATGAACTCAACGCAGGCGGATACCAGACTATGCTGCATTTCCTCGCAGAGACGCGAAATTCCACAGCCGTGTTCCTCATGGCGAAGCACGGCGTGGATTTGCACACGAGTAGTGGTTATGAAAATGCCACGACACTGCATTGGGCCGCGCTCGGGGGTTGTGCGAGGATGATTCGTTTCCTGATTAAAAAGGGGCTAGATGTGAATGCACGGGACTCTGATGAGAGGACACCGCTCCACTACGCAGCACAAAAGGCTCAAGCTACTGCTATTCGTCTTCTGGCTGAAAACGGGGCTGATATAAACGCACAGGATGATTCGGGATACACTCCGCTTCACCTCATAGCGATCAATGGCACGCCAGCCTCGGATCCGTGGTGTATCTCAGGGTTGAAGGCGATGCTTGAGCTCGGCCCGAATACCGAACTAGGAATATTTGATGATAATAAGACAGCGCTCCATTTTGCGATTCTAAGCCGACGAGATGAGGACTTCATGAAAGTTCTACTGGAATCGGGGGTGAATCTCAATGCGCGGACAGTAGAAGGACGGACACCCCTATCATGTTGCATAGAGAGGGGAGAAATGTGTCTCTTCATGACTTTGTTCAATGCGGGCGCCGATATTCACACAAGGAACGAAGACGGGCGCTCCCTTCTCCAGGTTGCACTAGAAGATGATGACCGCGCATATGAGTGCTTGCCAACTCTCCTGGAAAATGGCTTGTTTGCCCTGGACTCAGATGCCGGGGATGGGAAGACATTAGTGCAGTTCTTGAAAGATCGGGATTGGTTGTATACAATTCAAGGTAGAGTGGACGGAATCCCCGAGATAGATGACCTTTGAATATCCAAGCAACCAGTTACATGTTAGAGCCAGCTTATATAGCCAGGTTTCGGGCATATTCTGCAACGCTGGCGCCCTTGTTTCACGTAATACATTGCTCCTGTTGACTTGTTGATGTTGATATAATAATGAAAGTCTAGGCCTGCGCTGGTGCAAAAATATGCGTTAAAACTATACTCGCTCGCTGAATCATAATACTCTTTCCAACTCCTCACAAACATGAACGCCCTATGAATCACGATATCCCATTCACCCGCTTGCTCATGCCACAACAAGACTGTCTCGCACAGCTATGTCGACTCCATCAACTCCAAGGCTTCTTGAGCCGAAAGTCGCTCAGATGGTGTAAACTTCATTAGTCCCCGAATAACAGGAAGAAGGGGCTGCAGAATTTCGTCGTGGATTTGGTGTTTGAATTTGTAGTCGAGCCCTCGGTCGGCACTAAGATCTCCAGCTGTGGTTTTATTTCTGTTAGATACTGTCCGTATCACCAAATGAGAGTCACAATGGAATAGGCTATCCAATGTATTAATCAAGAGATTGCGAACCACTGACCTTGGAGCGGCTGCTTTCGAAATTCGATCCTCAGACGATCAAAGTTTGGCTTCCACTCCGGTGGAAGATCTCCGATAAACTGAATCATCTGGATAACAAGGTTGTCTCTGTCTCCAATGCTGTAAAACGGGAGCCCTCCAAATACGAAAGAATATATCTATCACTATAGCGTGAGCATACTTCCCTCGAGGGTGTGGCGGCCATAGATCTTACCGCAATGCCAACTCGCCACAGGTCTACTCTGTAGTCAAACTCTTCAGTGAGCACTGTTTCAGGCGGCATTAATCCCCCAGGCTGAGTGATTATATCAGGCTCTCTCCCGTGAACGAAACACTCTCCAAAGTCAAGAATCCGAAAGTCCTCGTCGCATTCCCTATCCCAGCCGTCCCAGGTTGCGCTTTTCACGAGGTAATGGGGTATACCATCTGCGAGAGGTTGCCCATCAATACGTTCCACGTTCTCGATGTATGGGGCCCCAAGGACCTCAAATAGCCTTTCTTTGGTCACCTTTGACAGGTTTTTGGCAGTAAATGCCATGTTTTTGGTGCTTATGTCTACTGGAGGTCAGATGACTAGTAACAACGTGCCAGTGGTCTCGAACCGGCCCACTGACCAACCGATGGTTTACCATACCTCCATGAGCAAATCCAGTCCCGTGAATAAAGGCAAGTGCTTTGAGGACCTGTTCTGCCATTTTGAATGTTGTTGACGGATCAATATCGTCGCGGTCAGGATACTCAGTCTTGACAGCTGATCTGAGATTGGGGCCTAACAGCTCAAATGCCAGGGCCATATGCTTGCCATTTGGCCCGTCAATAATGAATCTATCCAGTAACCGGACGATATATTTGGAAGATTCGCTTTCTGGGCGGCTTTCTGCCAGTGCATCAAACCATCTGACCTCTCGGGATGTCTCAGTCATCGCAGCAGTCATAATTTTGAGAGCCACCCATTCGCAACGGCTACCGCGTGTCAGCATCACTCCATAGTAGTTTGTTGGTTATGGCACTGACACATCATCGTACGCAACCCATACGGTAGAGAATCCTCCATTGCCAAGTTTGTGAACGACGGTATAGCGTGCGTCGTCGAAGGTATCGCCAAGAGCAACAGGGTGGAGTCCGCCTGGTCGGTATCTGGATAGCTTCTCTTCAGTGAGAACTATCTCGGTAGCGGGATAAGAAGACATGTCCGCCATTATGGCGTTTGCGATGGCGCAGCGAAGGAAAGTAAGTTACTATCGAATCAATAAAATGTGGCGTCCCGCAGAAGTTTATCTGTGTGCCTCCGATAAATGATATAAACATACGATATAAACATGGAAGCGGCTAATTGGTGCGACGCCATACATGCTGCGCCATACTGCAGTCGCCCCTTCCCAACAATCCATATAAATAAACCTTATTCCAGAATGACTGGCCTATCAAGTAAAACTTATGGCAAAAACCCAACAGCCGAACCAATTATTGGATCGACATATAAATACTACAGTCTACATCACAAATCCATCGGGATCTAGGTATAAAATACTAGAAAACAGCTCCAGGAATCAAATTTCAAAACGCCCGAGTTATATTATATTACGTTATGTTATAGCAAGTTTGGATCCGCGAGTGGCACATAGGAAACTCCATACAGCTGCTTCTTCTTAACAACACCTTTTGTGTCCTTGTCCACAATCCAAATATGTTGTCCAATGCCAGTTGTGGCGTCATCAACCGGGATAAACATTCTACAACCCGGTTAGCACTTCATCTTCTCCACCATTACATCTCAAAACGTACCTTCCCGGTCGTCTCAGCTGCGCAACCAATTCATCATGAAGATGTGCCGCCCCAGCCCCAACATGAATAGCATCCCATCCCTTCTCATCCCACATCTCCTGCCCTACATCCTTCCCCTCAGTCCCCGGCTCGACCCACCCCTTCCTCCCATCTCCAACCACAAATCTGACCTTGCCACTCTCCAACAACGCGGCCCCTTCCGCACTTTTCTCCATATTCTCCTTCCCCAACTCAGCAAGCTCTTTGATGTGCTCGATCCCCACCACCTTTCCATCTGCGCCAGCAAGCTCAGCCATCACGTGAGTGAGGTACCCTGACCCAGAGCCGACGTCGAGGACGCGCATGGACCGATCGGCGGGGTAGCCAGTGGTGGGGGAGCACACTGACGGAAAGAGGGACTCCAGCGCCGAGGCGTGCATGTGTGGCGCGGAGATTGTAGCGCGCCATCCGATGGGCTGTGGGCTGTCTTCATACGCGGAGGTATGGTGGGGGCAATACTGCCCACGGTCGACCTGGGTGGATAAATGGGTTAGCTGGGGGGGGGGCGGGGAATAATGAAGCGGGAACTGAATGAGTTTACCTTTAGCATTGCCTCTCTTACGCGTTGTGTCTGGATGATCCTGTTTTTAAAAAGGTTCTCCACCAGCTCGGTATTCGTGTTGCCGCTGCATCGCCAGGCCATGGTGGAATAGAGCAGATATTGCGGGTGAGTGATGTATGTTTTGAGTTTGGAGAATACGGTCTTCACGAGCATATAGACAAGATGATGGTAAAAGGTGGCAAATTTTGAGCGGATGTTGTATTTGTTTAACAATCCAGAGTGAGATGTTCGGTGGTAAGTTAAATCAGTTCGAGGTGACGTGGTGGTGGTGTGTTATTTTGTCTCATTGGGGGATAGTGCGGGGTAATTTGGAGATGAGATAAGTCCTACAGACTATGCGGTTGAACAAAATATAGCAAAATAATCAGTGATATATTTATCGCTCGCGCTCCATGTCGGTTTAAAATGCTATCCAGTACAAAAATAGCTCTCAAGCGTGTAAATATGTGCATCTCGTTCCTGGCATCATCTTATTCATGATTTCGGACCTCATTAATCGAACCCTAAACGCCATTTTCGCCCTTGCTCCTTGCTTCCCAGCCTCTTAGTTCCGGTAAACCACCCTTGCCGGCCGCTCAGTAGTCTCATACGTGCTGTACGACCGGCTCACTGGTCGACCTCCTGCGCTCGAGTGCCTCCTGCGCCTTCTCCTTCCGTCGTATGGCCGCGACGATGTCGCTACGGCACCACCCCTGTACCCTTCATCGGTTGTGTTCCTTCGCAATGAACTCCAGAGCCAGACGAAGAAAAGTGTTCCTGCGATGCAGCCGATAACGATTCCAGCGATCGAACCACCCGACATGCAGTTCGGTTGAGGGCTCGCGGCGGCATCGTCTGCAGATGCTTGTCGCACCTCGAGGTTTGCGATGGGGATATACTGCCCGTTGTTAGTTTCTTGAATAGTAAGACATTGCGGGGATCCCGGAATCCAGGACCAGCACGCGGTACCTGTGCGCGCAGATTTGGAATCGACATACCATTTTGATTGCGCAGTGTAGTGAGGACGGTGGCTTGTTTCTGTGTATATATATTCAGGCGTGCTTCTTTTGTAGTCGAATATCAACTCCGAGACACCGTCAAACAATTCATGGGCTAAAAGGATCAAAATTCTACGAATGCGCAAGAGTGCAGGAACAGGTTATATATGTGCACCAACCACCCTGTAAGGATAAAGAGGAACCTTTCACGTTCAAGCACGAGTACAAAATGACGTACGGACGTAGAGGGGTCTTGCGCCGAGAACCCTTACCCAGGATGGATGGAAAAGTTATCATTTCTACCCCAAGAGGGGCAATATAGGACTAGAAAGGCCATGATGGGCCTTGTTGTGCCAGGGGATCAGGGAAAGAGCGGCATCGCCGTCGAATCGCCCATGTAAGGGCGAGGTTGGGAAAGTGGGATGGGGTGACGTCATGGCGTATTGGAGGCGATTGACCAATCACATATCGCGGTTAGCGAGGGGAGCGCGCCGGGGTCTTTGCGCAAACACCCTTTCATTGGACGGATAAGTGGGATATCTTCGACATATTCGATATATTCGGTATATTGTGCAAATTTTCTCTTTTTATCCTTTACCTAAAATGGTCTTATGTCCTTAAAAAGTGGCTGGAGGGTGGTTTCAAGGTTAATTTTTGGCACAATGGGTGGCTGGAAGGTGGCTGGGAAGCCCCGCACAGGGGATAACGGCCGTGCCTCGAACAACGCTTGTGCCTGACATACCCCGCCATCGAGGCATGTGGTTTGTTCTTTTCCCATCGTGAAAGCTCCGAGCATGGACGTGTCTTGGATTAACCTTTTGTGCAGTTCAGCCTCATAGCCACGAGGGAGACGCACGGGACATTCGGTGAAGGTTATTCTAGGAGAGCCGATGCCATCTCTCTCGGGCTGCTGTATTGTAGCTATTTCGGGCCGCTCCCGAACGGAACCACCAAACAGAAAAAGTCGCTGAATTGCCTGTGTGGGTGTCCACCCACGGCCCTTGAGGGTTGAGGTTTGAGAAAATCTGGCACCGCAGCGATTCAGCCCACTTTAATCTCAATTATCGGAGACATTGATGTAAAAAATGGCACTAAATGCTACCTCACATGCTTTGTGCGACAAGTGTATTCACTTCACCACTGACTACAAGTTTCACAGTGGCGAGCCAATCCCGCTTGATGGTAGATTAGCTCACCGACTGTCCTATACAAATGAAATCAGATTCTTTTTCAGACTACCCTGGCAATGCAACGACTTGTGGCCAGGCCTTCCCCGTCTCCAGGAATCGTTTTTAGCAGGCTGTGCTCTCTGCGGTGTGATAAGAGCAAAACTACTGGATGGGACTGGGACTGTGCATCAGTCGGATCCCGCAGTTCCTACATCCGAAATAACCATTAGAGCTGAATATGGATTTGAAGACCGACGACAACGGAAGCCTGCTGGCGTGGCCTTTGATTACCAAGTTGTTGGGCAGACTCAATGGCATCGCACAGCACAACAGCCCAGCTTCGTGCTGGCTGCCCCACGAGGTGAGAGATCTGATTCTACGTTTTGGTCCACTAGCACCAAATCAGTACACGCAGGTAACGCCGCCTCGCGGCAGTTTCGGGGAGTTCGCGAGTTAGACTCTTTGTCGTCGGATAACCAGGCCAGTATTGGAGAATGGGTCAACGAGTGCAAAGAGTCGCACCAATACTGCAAAACAAGTGCTTCCCAAAGCCTCCCAACACGGCTCATTGATGTACAGCTAGTAAATCCGACTTTGGTTTCTACCAGGGGAAAAAGTGGAACATATGCTACCCTTAGTTACTGCTGGGGACTCTCGCCAGACAACCCATTTGAGTCGATGTATACTACGACAGAGGTGACAATACAATCACGAATGGGCGGCATGAAGTTTAATGAAATGCCCAAAACCCTACAAGATGCGATATTAGTGACCCGGGCAATTGGACTAAAGTACCTGTGGATTGATGCGCTCTGCATCATCCAAGACTCGAAATCGGACGTCGAGCATGAAATTCAGAACATGGATTCAGTGTATGGAAACTGCGAGATCGTAATATGTGCCACAAACGGCGCAAGCAGCAAAACTGGTTTTCTAAGTCCGCGGCGAGATATCCAGCCTCTAGTTACTGTGCCATTTTTCCCGTGCGATGGTGGGAATCCCGGGATGTATGGGTTCTACGATACTGAAACTTTTCCCGCGAGAAATGACTGGCAGAGCGTTGAGCAGTCCGAATGGAACAAACGAGCGTGGACGTTTCAAGAACGCATCGTCCCACCGCGTGTCTTACACTTTGGTAAAGAGACGCTTCGTCTCGAATGCCGAACTTCAGACTTCTCGGAACTCGGGTGCTTACCCAGGCAAATCGTCATCGGAAACTCAGTCCTTGGGAATGACTACCGCTACCTTGGGGTTCTCGAGCGCCTATATGCACAGCATCCTCCTGACAAGCCGGAGATCTATGAAACCTACTACAAGTTCGCCTGTGAATACTCAAAGCGCAAGCTTAGTTTTGAAACGGATAGACTATCAGCATTTTCCGCCGTTGTTACACGGTTCAAGCAGCTGATAGAGTCAGAGAATTTATACGGCATCTGGATTGAAGATATATGGCGAGGTCTAATATGGAGCATTTGGGGTCGGCGGGAGGATAAGGCTATCGCGTCAACAAACAAAACCTCTACTACTCAAGTAAAGTCAGCCTGGCCGTCCTGGTCTTGGTATTCCTGTCCCAATGCCGTGTCTTGGATACATTCTAGCAAAGTCTGGAAGAGTGCATCGCCGCAGAGCCTGTTGCCACAGGGGAACAATTCTCCAGTCTTGGTTTCTTTTACAACTAGTCTCCCGAGTTCATTGACGATTTCAGCTGTGCTTATAGAGACCGAGATGGAGGTCAGAAGCGGGTCTAATGCATATATAGTTCGTGGGGGCGATAAATGGGGCATGGTTGATTTAGATGATAAATTCGAAATCGACGACAATCAGAAGGATCAAAGAACATTACATCCATACAAGGCCAAAATCTGGTTACTGCAACTAAGGAACAAGTTTCAGATCTTCAGCGACGATGGCGGTAGTACCATGTGCTGGGCTGCTGGATTGGCTTTGGAGAATGCCGTGGGAGATAGTGGGCCGTACCGCAGGATTGGGATCTTCAGTATTTATTCACAAGATAAATGGGAAGAACTGTTTGAAGCTAGAGAACAAACCCAGATCACACTCGTTTGAGTCTCAAATTTATACTTTCTGCTTTATTAACGATGCGCCCGTCGCTTTGTCATCTGCTTGCAGCTGCAGCAGGTGAGCCAAAGCCCAATCCTGATCGTTCGCGTATAAATCAGGCAAATGTGCTGGTCGTCCACTGAGTGAGAGGGGGTATAAGAACGCACATGTGGCAGTGCCTGTTGGGTCGAAGAGAGCTAAGTTTGATCTGATAATGCCATCGGCATCATTTTTATATTCCAATTTACCGGTTGCTCTGCTATAATGATGCAGGGCAATGGCATTTAAAGTGCTCCAGTAGTGAGGGAACGTATCGCCATAGCTGCGGTCCTTGCCAAACCAGTAACCATCCCAGTGACGAATTGCAACATTATGCAGGTGATAATCTGGTTGTTTCCCAGCAAACCGGAGCAGTACCTCGAGTTGGACTTCTGAAGCCTCAAGGTACGTCGCATTACCCGTCGCGCGATACAATTCAAGGAGCATGATGGCCACCGGTGCAACAATGGACTGTTCGAAATTCACCTCAGACGAGGCATAATTGAGTCCTGTCTGGATCATCCGTTCGCCGTGGTTAACGAAAAGAGACTCTGCCCGCTCATATGATTCCTCGTCTCCAGAGCCTTTCAGCGCCGTAAGGCCTTCAAGTACGGGCAATCCAATGGCGTCAAGCGCCGCTCCACCTTCATTATAAAAACTCTCCACCGTGAACATGAATCTCTCCAGCGGCGTCTTGTCCGCAAGTGTTTCTGGAAGATCAAGATCCAAAGCTGCCATAGTAAGGTGGATCTGCATCATCCAGGGCCAGTTGTATAAGCGCTTGCTGGCATAGTTGGGGACAGACTCGTATGGCCAGTCGTAGACAAAACCAGTCTTCTGGTTTTGTAATCTGGTGCACAAGAACTCATAATATGATATCATAGAGTCTTGTATCTTTTTATCGGGGTGAATTTTTAACCATCTGGCAATGAGAACCCCCATTCCCATACGCTCGCGACCAGCATTGCGATCTGATGCCGGGTCAAACGTCACCATAGCCTTTGCGAGGTTGTCGTACACGACATACGCCCCAAAATTAGCATCCTTTGGCTCTGATACCTGTTGGTTATCGACTATGAAGTTTATGCGGGTTGAGATAAGATCGTCATAGGTCGGAACAGTATTTAGGTAGATAATTGAGCTTTGCCGCATCCCGTCTTGGTCGGTGATAACAACAAGCTGCTTTTCTCCGACATCCCCAGCATCGTGGTAATAGCTGCACCCATGGTCGCTACACTTTACGGCCTTGTCGTTAACGGTGGTTCCGGGGCCAATTGACGCACCTATCAGGTCGATTTCGACGCCCTCGCCTTCTATGAGAGTCCAAGATTTCGTATCATATCTAATAAACTGGTTTGAGAGAGAGGCTGCTTGTGTAAAGAAGTCATCCCAGCCATCATGCCAAAATAGTGTCCACTCGACTGTGCTTGACTGCCCAGGTTCTATAGTCCCAACGTCGGGATGAAGGACAAAGACGCCTCTCGTATTAGATCCGGTAATTGTGTCACGCGACTCGATGCTGTATCCTGATAGAGATCCTTTAGTTAGGACCAGACCTAAGTCTCGGCCATGACCTCCCATCTGGTTCAATTTGACCCAAGAGCTGCTACCCCCGTTTGCCCAGACATGAGCATGTGTGCGCTCTTTGAGGGCGTCCGTAGTGTTGGTATAATGGTCATTAAACGGGGTGTAAATCCCAAACGACGTCTTGCCGCTCTGGGCTAGATCTACAGCTGAGACGTTGTTGTTTGTAAAAGTGAAGGTTTCTGTAAAGGACTTGTCATGCTTGTTCACGGATCGTGAGACTGAGAGCTCAATAGGGCCAAATATATAGTCGGCCCTGTAGGTTCCTCGGTCGTTCCAAACCTCAGGGTTCGTCCAGTATGTGCGGTGGAATACATCTTTGCCCAAGTCGGCAAATCCTAAACCCCAGCGGCTGCCACCAGGTATCCATGGTGTGTTCTCTGAGGCGCTCACCCAGTTTGACCCAGCGTGGGACTTTGCATCTTTAAGCTCGATAATAGCTCCGGTCTCGTGGCTGATGGTTATATCGAAGTCATCGCTTTGAAGGTTTAAGCTGGTTACACATACCAAGCTGAGCACAAACTGGCTTGCGAGGAGGAGGAGCTTCATAATTGTGAGCTGCGAGCAAAAGGTAACAGTTCATGTAATGATGAGAATTGTTCATCGGCTCGTAAATCTGAAGAACAAACAAAACGGATGAAGGCACCTATAAATACGGATGCACACACGGTGCCATATTTTAAACTCCAAGGCTGCCCGAGCTACAAAGTTGATATTCGCGTCCTAATACCCCGAATTCACGAGATATGCGGGGAAGGATGCCAATCACTTTATTCGTACGCAGGTCACTAGGTCGTCACGAGGCACGTCCTCACATGCCTCATGATGACCTGGTGGGCTAAGTAGTAATTGAAGAACCAAAGGACAAGCTCAGAATAAACAAGTTCTCACCATTACTAGATCGGTCTCGCTAACCTCGAAGTTAACGTCGATGTGGAGATATCTTGTGATATCAAGCATCCCCCAGTGGATGCGATGTCCCTCAGTGCACAACCTGCGATCCTGATTGGCTGCGTTAGGATGGCGTCGCTAGCGGACGGTTAGTCTGTTTCCCCACAAATAACTCCATACACAAATTCGGAGTACCAGGAACGAACGTGCACACGCGGTCAGCATCAGCCTTGGAGATATAGAACCCAGAACTTAGTAATTTAGTAAGAGAGTCTGTCTTCCATGCCAACTACAATATTTGCAAACCCAACTTCAAAATTTAAGTGTCCCGAAACCAATACACGTGTCACTATAAGCTATGAAAGTCCTCATCGCCGGCGCCAGCGGCAGCATTGGCGGAGAGATTCTGAAGCATCTACTCCAGCGCAGCGAAGTTTCCAAAATTATCGCCCTGACTCGGAAACCCTTCCCTGATCAACCTGCCAAGGTCGAAAACATCCTCGTGCCCGACTTTGGTGACTGGGAGCAACTCGGCGACGAAAAATGGGAGAAAATTCGCGATGCCGACGCAATGGTCTGGGCCGTCGGCACCTATGACCTCAACGAAGACGTCAATACGCGCTATCCCCTTGCCTTCCAAGATGCCTTCGCGGCACACATGTCCTCTCCACCGAATGGGAAGATATCCAAGTTCAGATTTATTCTCCTCTCCGGCGCATTCGTCGAGCCTGATCAGTCTCGTACCTTGCTCTTCTTACCGCAACAGCGGAAAGGAAAGGGCATTACAGAAACAAAAACTGTCGAGTTTGCAGAGCAGCATAAGGAGGTGTGGGAGGCACTCGTTATTCGCCCTAGTGGGATATTAATTGGGCAATCGCTCAAGAATAGTGTGGCGGCGTTTATGATGGGAAGTATGGTAGTTAAGGGTGACGAGTTAGGTGCGTTCGTTGCGGACATTGTGGTGAATGGGTCAAAGGAGACTGTTATCAAACATTCGACAATTGTTGGGCGTGGCAGGGAGTTACTTCACGAGACGTGAGTAAATATGTATGAGCTACATATTTTCTATTAATAGCTTGTTACCAAGTTCGAAAGGGTACATGATTTTTACGATTTTTACCTACGGAAATAACATAAATAGAATAGTAATTAATATGTTTAATTCAGCAACCTTGATTTGGTATCTTCACGTTAGAAGTGGGAAGTATTCTGATCTGACTTCCGCTGTTCAATTTTCTCTTTATAATGAGCTTATTTCAAACCATTTAATTTAAATTAGCGTTGATGATCAATTCGAGATAATGTTCAAAGGTAAATTTTGACGTTTTCGTTCCCTTTGATGCTAACTCCCACCAACCTACATCTGCATTCATCACATTCACCCTTCAAAATTCTAAGAAGGGATTGAAGTAATTGGGCACGGCACTGGTAAGCCTACATACTCGGTCGCGCACCCTGTGCGGCATTTGCCATTGCATTCCGTCGCGGTGCTTATTCCAGTGCAGTCGCAGCCAAGAACAATCGAACTAATCGTGATACAGTCGGGCGCTACGCAGCCGGTGACCTGAGGACATGCTGGATATTCCGAGGTCGTGACAACCGCACAAGGCCTGCCGCTGCAACTTGTCGCCGGGACCACAAAGGTGTTTGGCGGGCATACTCCACAGCCGCAGGGAAGCTTAACAGTCTCGGTCGCCGCAGGAATGGGGCAGCCGCAGGGCTGGGTTACCTGCGTGGCGATTGCGGGACAAGCTGTTGGCTTGCACGTTTGAGGCATATCGCAGGGGGGGACTGTGGTGCTGGTGATTGTGACACAGGGGGTTTGGGCGATAATTGAGGAGGTGAAAAGTCTACAACATCCAGTTAGATGCCTGGTACATGAGTAGTTTGCTTTAGAATGCTCCATACGATATGGCAAGACAGAGTGCCGATGTGAGACCGAATCGTGAAACAGCCATTGGATAGACTCGAAGTTCGTTCCCGTAAAATATGAGAAGATATGTAGTTATTTAAGTTTGCCAAACTCCGACCTTACTTTCTTAAGCCATAGAATAATAAACCACGCTTGAATATTGGGGGGTAATCATTGCCCTTATATCTTCCGCTGTGACATTTTCGGCCCTCGTATCGGATCCTACCACAACAGGGGCGTTCACCATTTCCACGAACGAGATTCGAGGCATTGAGCCACAAAAAACTTGAACGGGGCATCGCAGGATTACTTCCTCAATCCTGGGGAAGAACCCTGTTATCAGTTCTTTATTGCTGACACCTGTACCGGTTCGCCCAACAGGCTAAAAAAGCTAACCCCGCATTCTGCGAGTGGGATTCCGACGTCGTAACAAGCTTGATAAAGCCTAATCGCACGTTCATGTAGAGTATCCACAGCGCCCGGTTGTTCCTTCCAAGGATACGTGAAATTCGGACCCCGCTAATTTGAGCTGGTGTCCATACAGGACTGTGCCTGAAACTTTTAAGCTTCACCTTGTCATGCATTTTGTGCCAAAGGAAGCTACATTGGGTGCAGCTGTCGATCTCGACTGTCATGGCGATGTTTATGATACCGGGCTCACTTATTAACTTGAAATTGTTGGAAATCCAGGGAGCAATATTTCATTCTCGTCTTCAACATAAGCATGCAACATCCTCCGTTCGCTGAGACCATAAAGGTTTAGCAATCTCTGAACTTTCGACGCGGCCCGACGGAGCATTTATACCGCCGGCTTACAGCACGGAAATAAAGCACAGGAAAATGATTCGCTACGAGTATGTAGGGCTCCTGGTGTCTCTAATATCATAGCACAGTTGAGGCGTCCCAACATAAAGCAATTTATATCCCATACGAGGACCGTCAGATCCAACCCTGTGGCGCGCAACCTGTGTGCGGTCAAACCAATTTTTCCGCGCACCGCGAACTTATAGTGACTTGGGCTGAAAAATATGTACCCGTTCGTCAAGCAGTGGCGTCGAACCAGCCAGAAAAATACGAGATCGACGTTGCCATCGACGTAGCCGTCGACGCCTTCCTGCAAGGATCGCCTCCCCTGACCAATACAGCTGGTACCAATGGTGGGGTATGAGGAGCACCGGCACGGTGTTCATCACCCACTTGTCTTCAACGCATACATTCGCCGCAGGCTCACTTCATCTGTCACTAGTCCGCGATGCACACAACCTTCTCAGTTCCACTATATTCGTATAAATGGCACTCACTACAATATATACCTGTAGCCAAATGTTCCCTCGTTCTCGACAGCAAGGATGGCGTTTTTGCTATCGCCTCCGGCCACCTGGGTTACCAATCGTTCTTCTTCCTCGAGCTTCTTGTTCTGTCTCTGCAGTAAAGTCCTCAGCACAAGAGCCAGGAAGCCGTTGAAGAACATGAATGCTGCGCAGATTATCATCCCTTTTGTATAATGAGGGCCTTCAACTTTCGGATAAATCCGAGTACCAAGCAACGGGCCGCATTGCCCAATTATATTTAGCAGAGCCATACCAGCCCCTCGCTTTGAGTCTGTGCCTTGATTGTTGAGAACCCAAGGCAAAATATTAGCTATTGCAGGGAAGATTCCTGCTGCAGCGAGATAGATGGCAAAGTATCGGACACCGGTTGAAGTCACTGCTGCGAGAATGATATAACCCGTTCCGCCAATCAGAGAGAGGCCAATGATCATCAGGCCACGCTGCTGTGTCTTGTCGGCAAACCATGTGCTCAGGATGCACATTATGAAAGATAAGAAATATGGTGGGGCAGAGAGTCCCTGCGCATGGATTGACTTGTAGCCCATCCCCTCGAGGATAGTTGGAAGAAAGACAGGGAGCGACGAGAAGCTGACATTGCATGAAAAGTACATGAGCTGTCCATAAATTAGCATCACCGGGTCGAAGAGTCACTTGCAAGAAGCCGTCGAACTTACAGCAGTGATCCAGTTCTTAACATCCATGAGCGCTATTCCAACCTCCTTGAAATTGATAAAGCCGATTCGAGTAGCGCCTTCTTGGCCAACTTGACGCATTGCACGCGCCTTAGCGGCCTCTTTTTCTTCCCCGTTCAAGAATCTTGCCTTTTCCGGGGAGTCTGGCATGAAATAGAATGCCACAAAGGCTATCGCGATTGATGGCAGTCCTTCCACCAAGAACAGCAGCCTCCAATTCTCGAGTGAAGCATGGCCTGATGTGATACCGTAGGCAAGAGCACCAGCAAAGCAGGTTGCCAACGGGGCAGCAGCAAAGTATATACCGCACCTCAGGCCGAGCTCATTTCTCATGTAATAAAACGAGAGCAGGTATGGAATACCAGGAGCATAACCTGCCTCTGCTACCGCAAGAAAGAACCTACAAACCATCATACCAGACCAGTTAAATGCCGCTGCTTGAAGCGTGGAAGCAAGCCCCCTATTAAATGACGAATGAGCCTTTGAAAGATTAAATGGAGTCGGGGTTGCAGCGTACCAGGTAAGAACGGTCAAGAAAGCCCATATGTGTGGTGGGATCAGCTTCCACATCAAAGCTAACCATTCAAATGTAATATATGGAATGTAAAAAATAGTTAATAGCCATTGATATTCGCCGTCGCTGAGGCCTAGGGATTTACCCATGCCTGCAGTTTGGGCATTGCCAATGTTTGAGCGATCAAGGAAAGCGAGGAGATCTGACTTCAATTAGCTATGCTCTCATCTATGAGCGACTTAACTCACAGAGAGATAAAACCAGAGGCATTAAGTTCATATCTATTTTCCGGACGAGTTGTTTCTGGATCGCAGGCTCCAAATGGGCAACCTGGTTTTCCTCGGCCGAGCTATCCTCAATTGGACCACCCTCGGAGTTCTCCTCAATTGCAGCCATCGTTGGCAGCAAATAGTTCCTTTTGGAAATTATTTGAAAATCTTCTGCTGGAGCGTTTATGCGCAGGGAAACCGGTTTATAAGCAATTGCCGTCGGCAGCCAAGTCGGGAGCCAGGAACGCGCGGGACCCCTATAACGGACAGTGGCCGAAAATGCGGGGTTGCGGCACTAGGTGTAAATGCCGAAGGTGGGGACAGCTAGCTAAGCTCCAATATCCAGCCGCAAAATATCGAAGCTGATGTCGATGGTGGTTTCGAGAAAGCAGTGTCGGCGTGGTTTATATTTCCAAAACCAGTGAGACATCCTACATCATTAATCACCAATGCGTGCTCAGGGTTGTATCCACATTTCATCCTTCGGGGTTGAACCTGGCGCAGGATAAGTTGACGAGACTTGGTGGTCTCGCTGATCTTGTGAGATCGGCGCCAATAATTACCCATTTTCGGAACACAGATTTAGGTTTTGCTAGCACTGTGCGTCGCTTACGCACTCGAGAGTAATCTGTCCCACTCCGAGTCCGTGTAATGCATATACAGGAGCTGAAGTGTAGTCGATCAGACTCCATTGAGATAATAATTCTGGACTGCTCAATGGCAGCATGTAGGGCTACCAATAAAAACAGGCAAAATGCGAAGCGAGTTGGGTACTGTCAAATCATTCATTTGTCTGCATATATATTAATCTATATTCTATCAGTTTCCTTATGTAGCTTGTATATTTTTCATATTCCACGGCGTCCTTCCTCCTCTTCACGCTTCGCATCTACTGCCTCTCTCTTCGATTTTCTCTCATTCCTCCATCCTGGGCCCTTGGTCACAACAGCCCATAACAATAGGCAGGACACCAAATACACAAGTGCCAGTAACGTGCCCGTCCAGCCTCTCCCAATCTTGTCAAAAAGAGGCACCGCTATCGCCACAGCCCCAGCAGCGAGTAGACACCGCATCACATTATTAGCCGCCGACACCGCCGCCGGGCTGTCCGGGTGGCAGTCTATCAAGAGTACCGTTATCGTCTGCATCAGCCCCGATGCCGAGAACGCGATGAGGAAGAGAAGCACGATGACTGCTCCAAGTGGCGGATGTTTAAGTCCCATCACCCAACCATAGGGCATGACCGCGACGCATGAGATGATTATCAGAGGTACTGAAACCTCCAGCCGGGCGCGCTCGGCTGGGAAATCGTCAATCTCTTGCTGGCGGGACTTTATAATCTCGAGGCCCTGGATTTTGCAGTGGCGGCGAAAATTCCAGTCGATGAGCCGGCCGACAACAGTTTTGGCGCAGATGGCTGCGGCGCCAATGGGGATGTAGCAGAGGCCGACTTGGATGGAGTTGAAGTTGTAGGTGGAGCTGAGCTGGGAGGGTAGACTGGCGGTTATCATGCTGAAACCGGCGAAGTAGATGGCGCAGAAGATCATTAGGAGAGAGGCCTCTTTTTCGACGAGGATAGAGAGGGAAGCGAGAAGGCTCGGTCTCTTCTTGTTCTGGATAGTATCGCGCGCCACGGGAATATTGTTCTTGCGGAGCTTTTGTTGGTTGAGGTAGGTCATGAGAGAGACGTTCCATTTTTGCGAAGGGACGGAGCCGTTTCCAACAATATTGCGGCAGGTTTCGGGCATGAAGAGGAGGATACAGACAAGCATGACCCCCGCATAAATATCTAGGAACCAAAAGATAGCTCTCCAGCCTAAAAAATGCGTCAAGAGGCCCCCGATAATGGGTCCTAGTGCAGGGCCAAGGGACTGTCCCATCGCTGCCAGACTCACATAGCTGCCACGTTCAGCCCTCGTGGCCACGTCTGAAACTACCCCATTGGAAATTGAAATTGTGCCGCTGCAGCCGCTGCTCTGGACACAGCGAAGGACAAGTAAAGCTGCGAAGCTGTGCTGCAATGCGAGACCCGTGTTGGCGGCAATGTAGACGACGAAGCAGGCCAGCAATGCAGGTCTCCGGCCGTACTTGTCAGATATCCCACCAACGATAGTCGGTGCAATGCCTTGAAATATCTATACGGTATGGTTAGATTTATCCTGAAATTAACGTGGAATGGGTCGCACCAAGTATGTTGTGATTGTCAAATTTATCTTGGTGGGTGTGGTATGAAGATCTTCTGCCAGGAGGTTCAAGGCCGGGTAGTAGATGGTAGATGAGACTGGAGCAGCAAAAGCAGCTACAGAGGCACACCATGCATAGAGCCGCTTCTCAAACTCTGAAAATATCGAAAAAGGTTGGTCGTTTACGGCAGCATTGCCATTTTTGACTATGGCGCCACCTGGGCCATTTGCGTCCACTGACGACAGATCTGATTGATCTGGCAGCTTTTCGTCATTGTTCATGTCTGAGTTTGCTATGGCCGTACTCGAAACCCAGGATAATTAGGAATACAAACATTTTGTTTTTTAGGGCGACATGGATTCCTTTTATTGTATTGCGCCTTACAGGAATTGCAGGTTCTTGCATGGTTGTCGGAGCGAAAGCGCTCCGTCGGCGTTGGGCGGACCGAGCGGCATCCCACCTTCGGTGGTTGGATCGCGGCTTTTACGTTTTATCTCCTTCATTCGAGCTTTCGGTGGTTGGATCGCGGATTTTACGTTTTATCTCCCTCATTCGAGCTATCGGTGAGGAATCCTGTCTCTATATAAAATATAAGTGCCCTCCTCCTCATAAGGAGACTTGAAGAGAGTCACAGCTTTCAATAAGTTGATTGAATTTACTACGTATAATATTTTCTTACCCCATTACATTTCTCACTTCACTTCACAAACCACTCAGCCATATAACCACCCCAACCTCTACCCAAAATGTCCCAAACCGCCCTCCTAATAATGGACCTCCAAAACGGCATCATCTCTCGCCTCCCCCAACTCACCCCCCACCTCCCCCACTACGCCAGCACCATCGCCGCCGCCCGCGCCGCTTCCATCCCCGTCATCTACATCAAAATCGGCTTCCGCCCCGCCCACCCCGAAGTCTCGCCCAACAACCTCATGTTATCTCGCGGCGTCAAGAGCACCGGCACCTTCGTGGAGGGCTCGGAGTCTACCTTCATCCCACCTATCATTGCACCCATCGAGAGCGACATTGTAGTCACGAAACATCGGGTTTCTGCGTTTGCGGGCACGGATTTAGAAGTGCTGCTTAGGAGTCTGGGAGTGCAGAGGTTGGTGCTGGCGGGGTTGTCGACGAGCGGGGTTGTGTTGTCGACGGTGAGGCAGGGGGCGGATTTGGATTATGCGGTTACGGTGTTGGAGGATCTGTGCTTTGATATGGATGAGGAGGTGCATCGGGTTTTGGTGGAGAAGGTGTTTCCGAGGCAGGCGGAGGTGGTGACGGCTGATGAGTGGGTGGCGAGTCTGAAGGCGTAGGTGTGAGGGGAGTGGGTTGGCGAGTCTGGTTGATACAACCGGGTATTCTGGTAATTTAGGCATGTAGCTGCTATTGTTTTATAGGACAATACTACCAAAGCCTTTTTGAAGAATGTGTAGAAATAGAGCCAAGAGCATCCGTAAATGCACAGCATATTAGCTCTAGGCTAAGAAGTCCACCAGACTAGTCGAGAAATCATCATCCCAGATATAGCTAGGATTCGGATAATCCTGCCAATAATCCATAATACAATCCTGCATCAACCCCTCCTCGCCCACATTACCTCCTCCCCCATCACCACTCGCCGGCGTCGGCAGTCCTACCACATCCACATCAGCACACACGTAAACCCCACAGACATGAACATCAACATACCTTTATCAGCCGCTCCTGCATTCGTCGCCCCCTTATGGGAAGCATATATATGCCTCCTCAAAAACGTATCATACGTCAAACTCGCCGCCATCCTCGCCTTAATCCTAATCCTTGGCTCCTGGGGGGCGCGCCTAAACGAGTTCTCACACGAGTTCCACATCTCCGCCATACAGCAGGCTCCCCTCTCCGGTCCATCGCCCTCACGGATCGACATTCGACGCATAGCAAACACAGCGCTATTGAAGAGCAGCTTCCCGCTCGTGCTGTCGAGGTACTCGGCATATGTGGAGTTGAGGGTCGTGAGGAGGACGATGGACGCGGTGCAGAGGAGGCGGAAGGTGTGCAGCGGGGCGTAGAGGAGGCGGTCGTACCAGCCCGCGCTGTCGGAGAAGCTGGCCATGATGCGGGTTATGAGGGCGGAAGCGGCGGCGTAGGCTTTGAGGATGCCGTTGCGCCGGGGCTCGACGAGGGTGGAGTCCAGGTAGTGGTAGAGGTGGAGGTAGAGCCTTGCCTCGCAGTGGCGGAGATGGTTGATTTCTGGTTACGTGTTAGTTGGGTTCTAGCCGATGGATGGGTGTGGACTCACCTGAGAGCTGGCTACCGAGTTGCTGTTCGATTACGTTTAATTCTTCTTCTAGGAGCATCAGTTGGAGATACCTGTCGTGCTCCAGGGGAAGCCCTGTGCTGTTCGCGCCCGTCATCATGGCCTTGGTAACCCGATAGCAGAAGCGCTGGATAATAAGACAATGCCGAATTTCATTAGGCAAGTTATAAGCCCCCAGACCATTATCACAGGCCTGATCAAGCGCCCAGTCAAAGCAAGGACCAGCCGGTGCGTGGCCAAAATCAGACGTAATACTGCTTCCCGTTAGACATATCCTGGCCAAGGAGAGGCAGGTGAAATCTCACCTGTGGCTAACAATATTACACGCAGCCCACGTCCTCATCCTCTCAATCGTCTCACTCTCATTAACAACAAAGTCAGCATACTGCCTACTCGGCCGCGCCAAGAATTCCTTGGGGTGCTCGGGTCGATGAAGGCCAATCTGCACAGCAGACGTAACAGCAATATTGCTCAGCATAAACGACGGATCAGTCCACACGCGATTCGACGGCAGCGGCCAGGTGCTGAGGATAATGAAAGCCTGGACCGGCCAGATATTCATCAGTTCGGCTGCGGATACCTGCACTGTCTTCCACAGAAGATTCGATACCGGGCTAGCCAAACTCTCTAGAAGACGGGGGTAATCGCGGTGCCGACGAGCGGCGATGGTTATGATAGCCCAAAACAGCAGTGGTGACGATTCGTAATACTGATCAGGGGACCTCGCTGGGTCTAGAAATGGTAGAAATGGGTGAAAGCGCGCGAAATACCTGCGAAGTTAGAAAACCCAATCCAAAAAGAAGTCTGTGGATAAACTCACAGTCGGAATAAAGAGTCAATCTGTGCCGGCCCAACCTCCACCCCTTCAATAACTCTCGCCGTCGTAGTCTCCTGACCGGGCGTAACACCATCCCTCCTCTCGGCCGTGGTAGGTCGTTCCACCACCTGCGTCACACCCACACCCACACTCCTCTCCCTGACCCCCTCACTCTCCCTCCGCCCCTCCCTCCCACCCGCAGACTCCCCCCTCACAGTCCTCGGCGTCACAGGCGCACCCTCATCAACACTCCGCCTCACAGAACCACTCGGCGAGTCACTTCTCCTCCCTTCCCGCGACGCCTCCAACAACCTCTCCACCTGCCTCTCTAGCGCATCAACCTTACTGTACATTTCCCATTAGCAATCTCCCCATCAACCCCCCTCCTCAAACTACCAAAGAAACAACAAACTCACCTCCGCTTATTCGACCTCCGAAACGCCTTATCAGTCCTACACGCCACCCCAAGCCTCTCACACCTCGCGCACCGATCCGCCGGCCCCAGGCATCGGACTTTAGACTCACGACACAGCGTGCACGCTATCCGTTTCCGCTTCGTCGCTGTGCCTGTCCCTGCCTCGTTGGCTAGGGAGATGGTTGCAGTAGCGGCGGCGGGTGGCGTCGCGGATGCGGCTGTGGCTGCAGCCGGGGATGTGGTGGGGGCTTGGCGTGAGGATGGTGTTGTAGGGTCCATGGCCCCAGGGGTAAAAGGGGGGAGGGTTGTGTGAGTTTTGGGGATTGAGAGGGTTGTGAAGGTGTAGGTGGTTGTGGTCGGGGGTTGAGTTGGGGAAATGTGAGAGCGGGCCGATGGCGGTTGGGGATGCCGTGTTCGCTCCGATTGGTGATGACTAAGCGGGTCTGGGTGACGTGGGTAAACGGGAATGCGGCAACGAGGTATGGTGTAGGTGGAGGCGGTCAACTGTTAGGAGTAAGGGTTGTGATTATCATGCTTATGCTTGCCCTTTCGATAACCTGGTTACTTGGATCATATTAATGGAAGGGTTGCGAAGGATTAATTTTGCATTGGCTAGTGCTGACCCTGATCCTATGTTTGGACTTGGGATCACGGGAACGAGAGTTTATCTGAATTACATCACTCAACTCACAACAGCACAGCATTATTCACAACCCGAGAAGGAACGGAAATGAACAGTTATATCTCTAGTAAAGAGTCGCATATAGATTTGCTTTCTAACTATCTGTAAGTTATATGATATCATACAGCCCTGTCCCAACCCTCACACAGTGAGCCAGTTGGGACGGGCGAAAAGCCAAATCCAAGAAACACATTCCCATTTCTCTATTCCACCCCGCACCCGCAGAAAAGCAAAACCCCCATCTACTGCTTAGGCGTCATGCCGAACTCCTCGTTAGCCGCGATGGCCGGGGGCTGGTTGACGCTCTTGTTCTGGGAGTTCTCCTCGACGACGTTGGCGGTGCCCTCGAGGGTGAGGTGGTAGTCACCGTTCTGGGAGAGGGTGTACTCCTCAGTGTTCATGTGGCGGAAGGTGAACCAGAAGACGACGGTGAGGACGCAGCCGACGATGGCTGGTCCACCAAAGTCCCAGGTGAGGTAGGGGTCGCGGATGACGGAGGAGCAGGCGAGGCCGATGGCGTAGGCGACGGCGGTGTTGAAGAGGTTGATGGCCGAGACGAGACCCCTCATGTTCTTTGGGGCGCGCGAGTAGGCGATACCGTAGGCGGGGACGTTGACGAACAGCTCCGAAATACCTCCGATGGCGAATGGGATGGCCATGTACCAGATGCTGATGGGGGCGACCTGGGAGATGCCCTTATCATCAACACAGTCGTCGGAACCAAACTTTCCGCAAGGGCCGAGCTTGTAGGCGTAGTAGTTGAGCACCGTGTAGCCGATACCAGACATGGAGGACATGGCAAGACCGGTGGTGATGCGGGCAATGGGGCCGAAGTGGATGTTGCGCTTGCGGAGGAAGGGGTAGAGTCCGTAGTTCAGGATGGGAGCGCAGACGATGATGGAGAGAGAGTTGAAGTTGTTGATGACGTCGTTGGGAACACCGTTGGTAACCAACATGGTGGACAGGAAACTGGCAGCAGAACCGATACCATTGTCGTTGATGTATTGGATTGGGAAGAAGCAGAAAATACCGGTGGCTTGGAAAGCACGGCGGACATCCTCGACGAACTGATCGTTCCACTGCACTTGAATGTTGCGGCCCGAAGCAGCAATGTTGGTAGGCTTGGCCGGCTCCCAGAAGCCGTGACGACCGATTCTCTTCCATCCACCGTGGGCGAAGCAGATACCCAGAACGCGGAAGACGTTGGGCAGATCACTTCCTGCCGGTGGGTGGAGAACGAGACGCTTGCTGAGGTACCAGAGGAGGAGGGGAAGAGGAAGGTAGAGGATGAGCGGGAGGAGGAAGCCGAGCCAGAAGCCGACGTACTTCTCAGCGTAGGTAGTAGCGACCTGCACGAATCCACCGACGTTGATGAGGAGGTAGAACCACAACATGACTCTCTCAGTCGTGGACTCAGGGTCAACAATGACTCTCTCACCCGACTTCAAGGTCTTGACCTTGGGGACGGTGTCAGGCATTTGATCGAGGAGCAGAGGAGACACATTCGGCTTGAACATGGCTAGGAAAAAAATGTCAGTTAAAGCTCTAAAGCTGGGGAAATCGAGTTTACTCACCACCACCGATAGCAAGAATGTAGACCGAGATGAAGTAAGGCGCCTTTGCGTTTCCGCTCTCCAATAGCGGCTTCGCGGAAGCACCAACCATGAGCACGTGAGAGATACCGAAGACGAGGACACCCCAGCAAATGAGCTTGAAACGACCAGTGCGGGCATCAGCGAGGTAACCGAAGATGAGAGGAAGAGCGTAGATCAACATGTTGAACGACTGGTTGACGGCGTTGGCCTTGACGGTACCCATGCCGAGCGCACCAGCGGTCTGCTGGGTGCCCCTGGGGGGAGCTCCCCAACCATTGCCGTCCTTGGGGAGCGGGCGGTTGACGAAGTTGTTGATCAGACCGACGACACCGTAGTACGAGGCACGCTCGCAGAACTCGACGGCGCAGATCATGTAGGCGACGGCGGGGAGGGCGCCGGGGACACGGCGCAGAGTAGCCTTCTCCTCATCGGTGGGCTTGTCCTCATAGTCGTCGTCTGCGGCTAACTTCTCCTCGGAGACGTTGGTGATGGCATGACGGTCAACACCAATGGGGCTGTTAAGTCCCTTCTCGTCTGCGACATCAATAGACTGGTCGATTTCCCTGCTTGCTATTTTTGCGACAGTTAGCATGTGCTCTCTCGTCACGGGCCAATTGCCCTTTATTGTTCACGGTGAAGCATACCCATCTTGAATACCTGGGGGTGTGAAGCGCGGTGGCACACACAACTAGGAAAGCCAAAGGGGGTTGAAGAGAGGAAAGAAGAAGAAGCGGGAGACGCGACGAGGGTTTTATTGTTTCCT